>JAJSOM010000252.1:0-20745 GCA_023052935.1 Piezodorus guildinii
TGACTGCTACTGTACAATCACAACCTTAAAATAAGTCATTTTCTAACTTATCGAAAATAATAAGCTTAAAGGACAAATATATTGGAGAAGATAATGAAAATTATGAGTATTTGAATAACTAACTATCTTATATAAGTTTGAAATTTTAGTTTATTTTTGTTCACATAACGCCATTTTATGCTGATGCGGCTAATTGGCTGATAATATGCTGGGAGTCCCATATTTTATGTATCCAGATTTTATTATGAAGAGGATCTTTAAGGAGTACCTGATTTAGCAAAGGCTCTGTACCACCATTTTACGTTCCCAATGAAGGATGGCATAACGAAATATTTTTCACTCTCTTAGGTTAGGTTAGGTTACTTGTTTTTTCCTAGGCGATCAACTACAAGGTCATTACGCCCTTTCATTATTTAACTTCTTACGTAATTTTGATTTTTTGACTTATGTTTTAACATCAAGGTACTTAAATTTCTTATTTTGCTTAGGTATTTTAATTTTATACATTTGTCTTTTTCTTATAATTATTATTTCACATCTTATTTATTTATTTTTTTTTTTAACTTACAGAATTTATACATTATAAATACAATTTTCAAACTAACTAGCATTTACCTTAAGACAGTATTGTAGAGAACTTTTTTTTTTTTTTTTTTTTTCTTTTCTTTTTTTTTTCTTTTTATTAGATATTATTATTTTTTGAAGATCTCTCTTTTTTTTCAATTATTATTGATATTTTTTTCATTAAGAATTTGATTGGTTAAACTTTTACTTTCTTTCTTTAAACATTTTTTTTTTTTTTTTTTTTTTTTTTTTGAAAATTTATTTTTTTTTTTTTATTATTTATTTATTTTATTTTATTTTATTTATTTATTTATTTTTTTTTTTAATAGGTGTACACCATTGCCTTAAAGTCTATTTTATATAATTAAACGGTTACTGTTAGTATTACATTTTTTGGAATAATTGGGTATCTTTTAACAGTTTTATGACGCTGTCACTTGATTCTTTTGAATCTTTTAGAGCTAATTCGATGAAACGAGGTATTTTATAATATACGAAAGCTTCCTGGTATACTGGACAATTCTCAATTATATGTTGTACTGTAAGAGGTAATTGACACACTTCGCAGTTCGGTCGATTTTCTTTAGTAATTAAGAATTTGTGGGTTAAATTGGTGTGACCGATTCTCATTCTTGTTAAAACCACCTCTTCTCTTCGGTTTCCTCTGACGGAACTTATCCATTTTTTTGTTGTCTTTTTGACATTTCTTAACTTGTTTGTCAAAGGAGTATCATTCCAAGCCGATTCCCAGCTTTTCAGGACTCTAGCTTTTAGATATGCTTTGACATCATTAGGCTCGTATACTTGGAGTGGTGAAATGTTGAGATGAGCTGCTTCTTTTGCTGCTTTATCAGCTGCCTCATTGCCTGGTATTCCGGAATGTCCTGGCGTCCAGAGGAAATTTACCGTTTTATCTAGATCGTAGAGGGTTTCTAAATAATTGTTTATTTTATTTAGGATAGTTCCAGTTTTATTGATGTTTACAATACTCTGAAGAGCCGATAAGGAATCTGTGCATATTAATGTTTTTGAATGATTACCTTCTATGGCTAGATGAAGCGCTGTGGCAATCGCCTGCAGTTCTGCAGTATGGATCGTGCAATATGAGGGTAATTTATATTTAATCGCTATTCCACTTTTTATGACGGCAAAGCCAACAAACTCTCTTTGCTTAGATCCATCAGTGAATATTATTTCATGTCCAGAATATTTTTGAGAAATTTGTTGGAATTTATATTTATTAGAAGTAGGCTCTATACCTTTAAAAGTTAAATCTATTTTTATGGGTTGGTATTTCCATGGAGGAGATCTAACGGTTGGCTCAGCAGGATCTATAGGCAGGTCGAGAATTTCTTTAACGAGTTCAATATATCGTACACCTAATGGAGCAGTTTTTGTTGGGTTCATTTCATAGTTCCTGATGCAACGGGGATTAAATATATAGGAATAAGCAGGGTTTGTTTTTTGGACTTTAATCTTAGCGATATATCTGTTAGTCAGTTCTTGTCTTCGGTAAACCATAGGAGTTATGGAGGCCTCTGCACAGAGACTTTCTATTGGACTCGTCCTAAAAGCTCCTGTAGCAAGCCTGATTCCAGTGTGGTGTATTGAATCTAAGGGTTGAAGGCTATTTCCTTTAGCAGAGGAGTATAGCATACAGCCGTATTCCATCTTAGGTCGAACAACACTAGTATAGACCATCAGCATTGACTTTCGATCAGCACCCCAGTATGTTTTGGCTAGTATCTTCATTAATTGCAACCGCTTTGAACATTCATCTCGCAAATATTTTATATGGCTAACCCATGTTAATTTATTGTCCAATACCATGCCGAGGAATCTGATGTTTTCACCAAACGTCAGGATTTTTCCATACATAGAGAGCTGAGGAATAGCGCTTGGAGTCCTTTTTCTTGAAAACAATACTCCTCTAGTCTTTTCTATTGAGAACCGGAGATTTCTACTCTCAGACCAAGCTTGGAGGTGGTTCAACAAGCGCTGTAGTGTTCTGCACATCCACTCGTAGTTGCTAAACCTTAAAAATATAGCCAAGTCATCAACGTACAGAAATGCTTTTACTGAGCTTGGTATTACGCTGACGATTGAGTTGATTGCAATAGCGAACAACGTACAACTCAAGACACTTCCTTGTGGGATGCCTTTAGATATTTCTTTTCGACTAGAGATTGATTGGCCAACTCTCACTCTAATATATCTTTTCATTAAGAAGCTTTGTATGAACTTAGGCATAGCTCCTCTGAAGCCCCACTCATATAGTGTTTTCAGGATTGTTTCCCTATCTATAGTGTCGTATGCCTTTTCCATGTCAAAAAAGACTCCTATTCCTTCTTTTTTCTCGATAAAAGTGTCGAGAATCTCGGCTTCCATAGTCACAAGTTGGTCCATTGTGGATCTACTTTTTCTGAATCCGCATTGAATAGGAGTTAGGAGGTTAAATTTTTCAATCATCCACATCAATCGTCTATTGACCATTTTCTCTAGTAATTTAGACAAACAGCTAGTAAGCGATATTGGTCGGTAACTGTTGGGTTGGAACTTATTTTTTCCTGGTTTCAGCACTGGGACAACTATTGATTCTCGCCAGGCCTGAGGGTATGTAGCGGTTTCCCAAATTCTATTAAATATTTTCAAGAGTTCATTATTTATTCGAGGAGGGAAATGTTTTATCATCATATTGTGGACTTGATCTATTCCTGGAGAAGAACATTTAGTTTCGTCAATTGCAGCTTTTAGCTCCCAGATCGTGAAAGGTCGATTATAGTCCTGCAGGGATATGCTATCCTGTATAGGCGAAGTAAAATCTAATTCTTGGGGGTCATTATGTCGATTTTGATTGTTATCACAATTTGAAATGGTGGCAAAATGAAGCGCTAGACTTTCCGCTGTTATTTGTGGGTCTGATATTATTTCATTTTGGATTTTTAGGGATAGGGTTGCAGTATTGTTATTACCAGATATGCTATGGATTTTTTGCCAAATTTTTTTCATAGGAGTGTTGCTATTTATCGATTCCACATATGAAATCCAGGATTCTTTCTTTTTCTTTTTAACTAGATTTCGGACTAGAGCTTTTTGTTTTTTGTATTGTAATAAGTTTTCTTTATTTGGGTTTCGCTGAAAATCTTTAAGGGCTTTATTTTTTTTGGTGATGTATTTCCGACATTCTTCGTCGAACCATGGAGTATAATTTTTTTGTGGATTACCTTTTGTTTTTGGAATGGTTAGGAGAGCTGATTGTATAATGTTATGCGTGAAATTTTGGGTTAATTCATCTATGCTATCTGAATGATACGGTGCTGAATTGTTTATTTTGTCTTCAAATTCTTCCCAATTGGCTTTTTCGATAATCCATCTTTGATGCTTTTTGGTCTTAGGTATTTCGGAATAGAATCGCAATAATGTCGGAAAATGGTCACTCCCATATTGGTCTCTGCAAACATTCCAGGTCATGTGCGTATAAAGGGTAGGTGAGATAAAGGTTAGGTCTATCGCAGATGTGGATCCTGATCGTGGGCAGATGTAGGTGGCTTCTCCTGTGTTCAGAAGAAGTGAGTCTGTACTGTCGAAAATCCTTCGGATGATGTTTCCCCTCGTGTTTGTTGTTGGGCTCCAAGTGTGATGTGATCCATTCATATCTCCTACGACAATGTAAGGGGAAGAAAGACCAGAAACAAGTTGTGTGAGAGCCAGTTCATTGATCGTTTCTGTCGGTGGTAAGTATATATTGCAAATCGTCACATCGAAGTTAAGCTTTACTCGTACCACTATTGCTTGTAAGGGAGTTCGAACATCAAGTTTTTCCGAGTACAGGTCATTTTTAACTGCAATAGCGACTCCTCCGTGAGCTCGTCCTTGTTCTCTTATCTCTTTGTCTTTTCTGTATACTTCATAGTCTTTTATGTTCAGGTTTCGTTCGGGAACAAGCTTTGTTTCCTGTAGGCAGAGTACAGCTGGGTTGATGTCTTCTAGAAGTATCTTCATTTCCTCAAACTGCGTTCTTATGCCATTACAATTCCAGCTAATAATTGTCATGGTATTAAGAACATTGTGTGAGACCTACTGTTATTAGTTGTTTTATTTTCAAACTTAAGATACCCAATATTAATGGTAATTATAATATAGCATACTATAACTAAGTAAGCAAAATAAGAAATTTTTATTATATTTTTAAGACATATTAAAATAGGTAAGGGCAACTTTCTTTTAAATAGGAATAGAATTTGTACTGTCTTGTAGAAATTTGTGATTGTTGTTATTTTATTAATTGCCATAAGTATAATGTAAATATTCCTTTTATTAATAATTGACTTATTAATGTAGTGAAGTGGTGTAACTGTTTCGTAATATTTGTTTATGTCAACTGTTGTTAGATTAGATCTATTATACATTATTATTTATTTATTATTATAGTTTTATTCAGGTGGTTTCCATTTCATCACCACTTTTTGAGGAGTCTGTATTTCTTTTTTGGTTTTTACTCATAGAGTTCCGCCGTGGCAGTGGCGGAGGTTTCATTATTTCTGATGTTTTCCCCCCGCTCTGAGGCTGAGGGATGTTGGACCTAAATTCCGAATTCGATTTTGAACGATAGCTCTTGCCGCTACTTCTATTTGTAGTGCAAGGGACTTCGGAATCAAGTGGCGTTTCCGTTAAGAGTTGGGCGGACGATGGAGTGGGGAAGGGAGAGGGGGGTGGGAGAGGGGTGGTAATAGGAGAGAGAAGAGGGGTAGGGAAGGTAACGGGAGGGGATATATGTGGTGAGGGTGTGATCATCTTGGAGGTTGAGGGAGTAATAATTTTATCTGCAATATTGGAGTTTTTGAGTTCGTCAGTCTGAATTCCTATGTCTTTTCCTACTTTTCTACTACCTTTAGCAGCATCAGCATAATTTAAATTACTATTAGTCGGGTGCGTTTCTTTATACTTTCTTTTGGCCTCATTGTAGGGCACCTTTTCCTTAAACTGTATTGTTTTAATTTCCCTTTCTTCTAAAAGCCTAGGGCATTTCAAATCTAAGCTGGAGTGGTGATTTCCACAATTTACACAGTTGGGAACAATTGAATCACATGGTAGACCATTATGATCCGGTTTTGCACAGTGAACACATACAGGTGTTTTGGTACATTTATCGGCAAAGTGCCCGAATTTCAAGCATGTTCTGCACCGAATCGGATTTGGAACATACATTTTTATCTTTATTTTCTGAAATCCCACCGGAATAGTTTCAGGGAGGGTAGGTATTGAAAAAGTAAGGACATATAAATGTGTTTTTCTTTCGGTTCCCATCTTTCTATTAATAATTCTTTTTATTTCCTTAACATTGAATTTTCTTAATTCTTCCAGAATTTCATTTTCTTCTACCCCATCTAGGTCCGGACAAAAAATTACCCCCTTGCTAATGTTTAATTTTTGGTGCGGATTTACTTTTATTTTGATTGTTGGGCCTAAATTGGTAAGTTTTAGAAGTTTATCCGATTGATCTTTAGTATTTGTTTGTACCAGAATAGTTCCGTTTCGTAGTTTTTTGACATTTTTCGGTTCCCCACACTGACTATTAATTGTTTTATATATCAAGAAAGGAGATACTTTTTTAAGATCTCCTTCTTCGTCTCTTTCTATAATCAAAAACTGATTTTTATTTATAAGTTCCGGTGATTCGGTTAAATTCAATTCATTCATATTTATCCAACTAGTTTTTTTCCTTTTTAAATTTGGTGAATGGATATCAGGTGGTTTATTCATATTAGTATGTTTGAATGGCTATTAATGACTATTATCGGAGGTTACTATTTGGTGAAAGGTTATTAATTTATTTTTATTGTATTGTTTTTTTTTTGTATTACTTTGTCAAACTAAATACTGAATCCTACAAATTCTTTAGTAAATGAACATAAGTAACTATTCAAACTGGATCTCACAATAAACTATAAAGAAAAAAAAAAAAAAAAATTTTTTTTTTTTTTAAATTATGTTTATGACTTAGCTGGGCGGGCTAGGGGCTAGGACCTAGCTAAGGGCTTTGCCCGCTACTAATCCGCTGCTGAGCGCTGATGGTTCCCTCAGCACAACTCCAGCGTAGTTTTTACTGGTCCGCACGCAATTTTTAACTTCCTTCTGCCAGCCAACCACGTGCTAAGTTCTAACCTAAGCGGCTTACCAAGTTTATTCACACTTTAACTTACGAATTAATCTATTCAAATGGTCAAAAACATTTTAAAACAATAACATAAACAAAATTAAAGAAAAATGACACATCAAATTGAACCACTTAAAGCAATAAACTGTTTAAACTTGAAATTAACTATAAGCACATTTGCACATCTAACGACAGCAAATAACCTCTCCTTCACTCTCTTTAAATATCCTAGAGCTATCTTCCAAGTTCAATATTAAATTTTGATTTGGCCCGGACCAGGTATCAATCCTTTCATGACAAACTCCATTCGCATTCTAACCCACTAGTTTCAATCCTTTCTTCCTCTTCTATTCCGGATAATCCTCCTAGGCGCCTGAAAAGGAAATGGTCCCGGTACCTTCTAGTTTAGAATATTTTTAGAGTGCTTCCAATAGGAAACTTCTCTACATGTATTTCATGTCCTTGTATTATATAACACATCACATTTACTTGATGTATTTTTTTTTAATATTAACTTAAGCTATTACTAGAATACAGAGTTTCAGTAGTTATTTCACACATGTACGTGACACAGTGAAGCCCTATAAAAATCTACCTATCTATCTATCTATCTATCTCTCTCTCTCTCTCTCTCTCTCTCTCTATATATATATATATATATATATATATATATATATATATATATATATATATATATATATATATATAATTTATGGGGTACTTGCTATGGAAATAACTGGATAAAGGGGTCCGCGGAAATTTTTTATTAGGAACTACTGATCTAGAGGAATCGGTCGAGTAACGGAAAATAAAATTAGTGAATTAATGTCGAATCATTTACTAATAGATAGATGCGAAAACTTTGCTACAATAAATTAATTCAAATTATTCACATTGATGGGCGTAGTAGGGGGATCTCCATGTCTCTTCAATTATTTTCATAAATGGAAAATTAGACCAGATAATCTTACAACGGAAGTTTTAACGGTACTTTTTACCAAACGCAGGCCTTCAATTGACAGATATGTAACAATAGAAGGAAACCCCGTAACGTGGTGTAAATATGTTACCTATTTGGGGGTTTAACTAGATTCTAGAATGACATTTATAAACCATATTAACACTCAAATTAATAATGCCATAAGGGTCATGCAAAAATTATTCTTCCTGATATCCAGGTAAGCCTAGGCATAATATAATTAATAAAAAGTTATTGTATTATCTTTATATTAGGCCTATAATATGTTACGTTTGCCCTGACATAACATGCGCGACAAATTATAAAAAATTACAAATTTCCAAAATAAATGTTAAACGCTTTTAATTCTTGTGCAAATAATAGGCATGACCAAATTAGGGAAATTGTTAGTTATTGCAAAACCGATTTAACTTATAAGCTTACAAACTTATAAGATTACAAACATAAACGGCTGAAACATATTGTTATTTAAATTAACTATGTTTACATTTCTTATTATTTTTTCTAATTTAGTTATTTGTCTTATTATTTTTTTAAGGGTTTTTATTCTTTTTGCTCTTGTTCTGTACTTTACTAGACTAATTAAAATCATGATTATTTGTACTCCTACGTAAAGAGTAAAAAAAAAAAAGCCCTGGCAGACTTGAAACTTTACTTGTATGTATTTTAAAATACTCTGTTTTTAGTCATATAGTGATTAATGATTAATTAACATTTAATTTCATTTATTCATTCCATGTCCCTAAATATTAGTGAGACACATAAAAGAAATGTATTGGGATAAAAGGTGTTGCTAAAGAATGACTTTACTTCCAAGCACGTACTTAATTTTCAAATTAATATGAGCATCTTGCGTTTAAAAACAACAAAAAACTTCCTCCCGTAAATTGTTCCTTGCCCATTTAATATATTTTTAATTGACCTTACCCCTTGTAACTGACATGCAGAGGATACCAAATTTGTCATAGACTTTTATAAAATTGTAAGGTAAAACTAGACATTAAAACATTGGACTCTGCAAAATTTTAATGGCCAACGCTCAGTCGCGTTGAAAAATCGGAAAATTTGCGAACGAAAAACACATTTTACTCAATATTCCTGGTTCTGGTGAAGGTAGAAAAATAAGTTTGGTGTCATGATTACCCTATTACAAAGCGAAATAATTAAAAAAAAAAGTCAATAAAATATTTAAGTTTTGCTTGGTAATAATCCTAAAAATATAAATAATCTCGTCAAAACAGTTTAATAAGGTTTCTTGAAAAATAAAAATTTCCAATTTTTTTTTTTTTACACTACTGCTGAGGAACCGGACTGTTGACTTTGCTGATTCTAATGGTTAAATACGCTATCAATATTTTTTTGCGCGAGGCGGTACTGTGTTAGCTGCTTACCCTTCAGGGAGCGGGGAACACTGCCGCAAGCTCCAACGTGTGTAATGCGAGATCACAACAGTTCGAGGCTTCCAACGCGCTAAATGCGTGATTGTAACAGCTTTGATATACACATATGACTTGAAGAAGAAACTATGGAAATACTTAAAAATAGTTCATATATTGTCTGAATTGGGAATTGAAATATGAAAAGAAATCACGCACAGCTTTAATAAATAAACCTTATGCTTGTTAATTCCTACAACATATAGTATTGAAAAAAATAAAATAAACTTATTTTTTAACGACATATTTTCTAAAAACAAGTGACACTTTTGATGCACGTCACGGATAGTTAAGCGTAACCCACTAGTGAGTCACCCCGCCCCACGGAACAGTCGAGTGTGACCCACCGGTGGTTCGCGCCGGCGTGAAAGTGTTAATGTCTAGTTTTACCTTTAAAATAATGCTCAAAATATGTGAGACACATTTTGGATCCTCTCATTGTGTTACTTAAATGAGAGGTGTAGGGACTGTCGATGTACGACTCAACCTGTTTTTTTAAAAAGAAAAAATAGTTGGGAGCTCATAAAATCATGTTATGTTTTATTTTGAACTACAATGCTACAATATGTATTATTGTTTATTAAATTGTAATATATGTATGTCTGTTTAGGTTAATAGTAGATTTAATATTGTAAATCATTCTAAGCTTTAACAACAGAAAAGAGACGTAATTTACTTATTTGTATATATTTTTCTTGTTAGTTTTATCTTTCATATTTTTTCTAGTATTTATTATTTGCTCGGAAAGCCAGAACCACTGTAATTTTATTTGCTTTTCTAAGCAGTATTAATTTATTTAATCTGAGAAAAAAATAGATTTTAAAATTAGATGAATTTATTTTTATGTGTTTATTGCTCTGTATATTTGCAGTAAAAAACGCTAAAAAAAAAGAGAGAGAGAGACTTATGTATACCAAATAAGACAGTATAGAAGACAGGAATAGCTTGAGGGTATGGGCCTTATCTGACCTGAGTATGGGGGTGGCAGTACTGAAACATATATATACACACACATATATATATATATATATATATATATATTTTTTTTTTTTTTTTTTTTTTTTCTTATTCTAATACAGTGGACCTGTATAAATAAATAAATAATAATACAGTGACCGTGTATTTTTATTTACAAATACTTTAACTAATACAGGATAAATAATTTAGAAATCAATGAGTTAGAAAAACTAAACAATAAAAAGTCAAACAAAAATAATATAAAACATAGATATCAGAAAGGCTAATTTTATGTTTTGATTAAATAAAATAATATAATACGAGTATCTCTAATCAGGTAACCAGGCGATCTGATTTAGTTTGTTTTATTTTAGGTAGGACTTTTTGACGTGCTTTGCTAAACTTATTTTTGCTTGTTTTTGATTTTTCGAATATATGAAATATAAATGGAAACAATGGCTTATTTGTAAGACTTACCTTATAGTTTTAACTCAATTTAGATAAGAGTTAATTACTGTCAGCTCTAATTTTTTTTTTCTTTAAGTGCGAAACCTAAGTATTCTTGAAATAACAAGCTTCTGAGATTGTCCCGTCGAAAATAAATTAGAATGTATTGCATATTCATCTAGATGTAATGATGTTACTGTATCTTACGTTACTTTGTATGTTACGTTAATCTAATTGTTTGTATTTTTATGAAAATGTTTTAAATTATCTAAATCGAGGACTGCTGTAAGAGCACCGTAAATTCCTTCTACCTACACACTTCCTCATCAACCAGTCTTACCTTTCGGACAAATCCTTCAAAATAAACCACGATCGTTCCTATGCATCTCTTTTTACTCAGTCCGCTGGTGTTCCTCAAGGCAGTATCCTAGAACTGATATCCGTACCCATCCTAACACATTCTATCCTACCTATCCCGATGACACTTGCGTGCTATCAGATAATAACGATCCTACTATTGCCTCTCAAAACCTCCAATCCCACATCAGAGACCTTGAGGTATGGTGTCCGAATTGGAGAATAAAAATCAATTCCAATATATCACAACAAATTACCTTTACCCTAAAAACGTATGACATTCTGCCCTTCAGTGTCTTTTAATAATATTACACTTGTCCCGGTTGAACAGATCCGCTGTTCAGGACTCCTGCTTGATAAGCGCCTTACATGGAATCCACATACATGACTGATAAGACAAGAAACTGCTCGCCGATTCCAGTTACTTCAAAACTTACTTGACAGACGCTCTAATCTACCATTTAACAACAAAACGCTCATTTACATGCCAAATATAAGACCTATCTGAACTTACAGAGTTGAGCTTCGGGGCTCTACTAAACCATCGAATTCATCCCGTATCCAATCCTTATAATCTAAAATCCTCAACGCTCCTTAATCTGTTACGAATAAAATCATTCATAAATACCTCCATGTTCCATATGTTGCTGATTTGGCCCGTACGAGGTATCATTCCATCCGTGAAAAACTCCATTCTCACTCTAATCCACTAGTTTCAATCCTTACTTCCTCTTCGATTCCTGATAATTCACCGAAGTGTCTAAAGAGAAGATGGCCTCGAGACCTTCGTGTTCAGATTACTAGAGTGCTGCCAATAGGCAGTTTCTCTTCATGCTTCTCTTGTACACTATCATTTAGTAGCATATTTACTTGTATTGTAATATAAAGTTATAAATTTCAATGATAATGTATTTTTTTAAAATATATCTAAGGGTCGCCAAGAAATATTGGAAACCCTGTAATTTTTATATTGATTAATAGATCCTGATATACAACGGGACAGACTGGAATTTCGTGGAATAATATTTGAGGAAATGAAAGAAAAATGAATAAAAAACAATTCAGAAACTGCAGAAGTAGATGATACATATTTATATCTCGAAAGAGAAAAACCTAAGTCACAAGAATCAAATATTTTTTCTTCAGTTTTAAGTTGATATCCGTAAAAAATTGTATGTTTTGTTTTTTAAAATTATAAATTACAAAGTTGTCAGCAATTGAATTTATAGTGGGGGTGGGCATAATCGAATGATCGTCATAATCGGATGATCGGACTTCGATGATTTAAATAATCGAACTTACTTCCTACGCCGATGGCACATGCGTGTTATCTGTGAATAATGATCCTGTTACTGCATCACAAATGCTACATAACCATCTATCTGCCATTGAAGAATGGTGTCAAAACTGGAGAATTAAAATAAATCCTAACAAATCCCATCAAACCACCTTACTTTGTTACTAATAAAGTCATCCATAAAGACCTAAACATCCCATTTGTTGAAGACTGGGCCCGTTACAGATATACCTCTTTTCATTCCAAACTCCTCCATATCTATTCCCGACAACCCACCGAGACGCCTTAAAAGAAGATGGCCAAGAGACCTCCTAACATAAATCAGACATTGGAGTGCTACCAATGAATAGTTTCTTCTCAGGACTATCATGTATATTAATAATATATAAAGCCTATTTACTTGTAGTATTTATTTAATACAGTTGTAAATTTCTTTAAATAAATAAAATTAAAAAATCGAATGATTTCATGATCGAATGACTAACATACATTGTGAGAGACGATATGCCAAAATTCTTGTCTCTATGATGGCTGTGATGGCTGACCTGGCTGAGCCTAGCTGCAAATATGCACATAATTTATGCAATGAGCAAAAAATAAAAAATAAAATAAAATAAAAAAATAATCGTCATTCGATTATGCCCACCCCTAATTTATAGGACATCGCTTCAAAATGGGTTATCTATATTATTATAATTTTTAATTATCATTTATGGAAATTTAAAAGTTTATTAGTAATACATCAAGTAAATTAGCTAACAGAGAAAATACATGAAGAGAAAATGCCTATTGGCAGCACTCCATTATTGTAATTTTAAATAATTATTATGGAGATGTTGGTTGAGGTTGCGGTCTAGAAAAACGCATTTATAAGATAACTTATTTTAATATTTGCCGACGAGTCGACCTACATTGTGGACCCTCATCAGGGCTGAGAAAAACATCCAATACAATTAAAAGAAAATGTAAAAATAAATTAAGTATAATAATAAGATAACAGTGATAAAATACGTGAACGAACATTAATATAGTAATTAACATTTAAAGAAAGTAAAATGATGAAGAATCGAAGAAAATAATGTAATTTAAATAATGAAGATTGTAAAATAATTATTGAATGAAAAGAAATGAATTATTTTTTTTATTCTGGGATCAAGTCCCCTTAGAATAATGAACAATGAACAGAAAGAAATCCTTATGGTCTGGTAACTTAAAGAAAATATGTATAAAAAAAAATTATTAGTGGCTAAGTTGATCAAAAAATATATTTTTTCAAACTTAAGTGCAACCTTGGAAGTAAAATATCTACGCTTGAACTTAATTTTATTTTTTATCTTATATTATTTCTGTCTTATCAGAGTAAAAGGAATGGGTGCCCGAGAAATTGTGTGGTTTCGTGAAGCCCCAGAGCTTAATTAATCATACATGACGGTAGTAATGTAAATACGTTTTTATGTAGTTTATTGGAAATTCCCTTCGTTAGTTGACATCTACGTGCAGTTCTGTCGCTTTAATTTTGTATCAGGACACGGACATTGGATGAGATATACATTGACAAGGCTTTTGATGAGTTATATTACAATCTGTCCTATTTGGACAATAAGAATAGTGATGAAATACAGCAATCATACTAAATTAATACAATACATACACATTGACAAAATTATAAGATACATACAATACGGAATCAATAAAATGTATACAAAGTCTAGAAATCACTCATACCTATATAAACGTCATACAGCACAGGGTGGAGAATCTAGCCAGTGCTAAAATTCTAATATTGGAGTATTACAAGAGGTCTTGAGGACACTGCCGTTTCAACCTTCTAGGGGGATCGTAAGGGTGTGTGGAGCTGGATAGGGTTTGAGCTAGTGGATTGGGGTGATAGATAAGGTTTTGGTGGAATTTAGAGAATTTGGACAGAATAAGGTCTAGAATAAATGGAATATTAAGGTTGTGGGGTTAGGTATGGTTGGTGGTATGATAAGGAGCATTAACTATTGTTCGGAGTACTTAGGATTGAATGCATTTTATATCAGAAATCTTGGCTATTCTCCAAAGTTCAAGTCTATAGCTTTAGATAGGTTTTACTACTGTCTTGTACATTTTGTTTTCAATAAAAAGTGGACATTTTCTGTTTATGTCCTAAATAGCCTATCTATATGACAGAGAAATCTCGTCAGACGGGTTAAGATCGTTTGCTAAGGTTTGATAAAACTTAGTTTATCTCTTGGCGTTATTTAATAAGGTTTTTTATTTTATTCGGCAACGACAATGAATTATTTTACATATTCAAGTACTAGTAGTCAGTCCTTGCTTCCTAACCTAAATACATTATATGGAAGCAGTTAAAACTAGCTTCAATAATGTATTTGGCATTAGAGAAGCGAGCCATGGATAAAGCATGGTATTGTTTCCTCGGTAAGTCGCAATTAGACGGAGAGCGGAGAGAAAGCTGTCAGGGGCTTTGACTTATTCATAACAAGGAGCTCTAGGAAGGCGGTCGATACCCCGACCTAGGAACCTTTTTACGCCCAATGTTATCTCTTACACACCACCTCCTAAGATACACCTAAACAATCGGATATTTTATTTTTAAAATAAATTTATTTGTATGTTTACGAATAGTAACACATAAAAAAATAAATTGATGCGCGAAAAATACGACTTTAACTTACTGCTGATCAATTTATGAATTTTAAATACGAATACAAATAAAAAAAGTTAAATAATTAATTACATTGAGTTTCGATAGAAACATGTGTTTTATTAAATAATGTTTTATATTATTATCTAAAAGAATCAGTTAGTTTTATCAATTTTTCATCACTCTTCTATCACATTTACAATTTACAATCTATATAGGGTAGGGCGGGGCTAGTTAAGCAATTTTTTACTTGAACGGATATAGCTCCACAATGATAAGTCTCAATGAGGTTTTAAGCGCATTGATGGATTTGTAATATATCTCTTAACAAAAGTGTTCCTAGTAATTTTTTAGTAAGAAGTCGAATTTAAGAGCTACAACTATTTAAATCCAGGAAGTCAAATTTGCCCAGAGGTGAGGTAAGTTGAGCAAAAGTATGGGGCAAGTTAAGCACTTAGAATGTCTAACCGAACCATGGGTTCAATTTCGACTAGAAATAAAGTAAAATATGTGTTTGACAATTAGCTTTTTATTTATCGTGTTTTAGTGAAATAACGAGAAAATTTAAATTAATTTTGTATGAATAATTAACCAAAACGAGAATCAATGAAACATTAACATATCTTAAGACGAACTTCAACATTAGATTTAGTCTTTCTATTTAAAATCATACTTAAATGTTTATATAAAGCTCATAAAGCGTATATCTTAAAAACAATATTAATTAGATCTTTGGAATTTAATGATCATTGTCACTGTTGCAGTATAAGAACATCTTGTAATCTTCCTCTTGTAAGTCCATCCTAACAAAAAATAAAACATTCATTACTTAAGTTGTGTTTGAATCGTGAGGTAAGTTGAGAAACTATAGCTCAACTAACCACAACCCGGAATTTTAAAACAGAAGCGAGGTTATAAAAAAATCATAAGAATTATACCCAGAACAACTCCACATACCAAAAATACAATAATTCTCTGTAAGATTAACACTTATCTGATTACAAACAGATAAAAATTGAGTAATACAGACGAATACTTGTTATGAACGACGTTTTTACTTTTTGGTTACAAAACACACGAGCGCTTCACTTGCTCATCCAGCAGCCACTAGCGATCGCGTAGTAATTATCCCTCCTACGACTCATTCTTTCCGCCATAAGAAGCCTATGCGTACGGTGAATAGTTTGCGAGATATTTCGATAACCCTATGCTCAACTAGCCCCGCTCTACCCTATACACTTCGCATGTTAAAAAAAAAAAAAAAACATTTAAAAAATGTATGCTCTTTTCTCTTTTAGTTGGATATAGAATCGTCCAAATAATATATTTACTCGATTTTTATCTAATAATACGATGTGGTTAATTTTTTAAGTCTACAAAATCAAAGGTACTTTAAAGAAGACAACTTATTGTTTTCGATCTGGACTTATCACGGACACAGTACTTAACACCTTTTTGTAGGTCTTGGTAATTTGGATTCAGGGAACCCTAAAACGTGTATTTCCGGCGAAAACTCAAATTTGAAACTTTTTACGATCGCAATACCTTCCCTTATTATATATTTCATATATAGGTAGTGGTATCCAAAAAGTAATGGTAGTACAAAAGTGTTAACCAGGTATCCATGCAAAGCGGAGGAAAACAAAATCAATTTTTTTCAAAATAATATTTTAAATTTGTTATCAGTAGAAATATTTATATTTTGAATAACTCCAAGTTTCTGGTCATCTGGTCGCTAGGCAACGTCCTGTCACAGCAACGTGCGCTAACCCGCTCGGACGCCTCCCGCCAAAACATAAATTAATAAACACAGATTTTATCGACTAGCTAATAAAATAGAAAGTCATGTGTCACTTGTGGTATAATGGTTAGCATAGTAGCTTTATATGCTCAAGGTCCAAGATTCAAACCTGGCAGGTGACTCTAGAATTTTTTAATGAGATAAAAAAGTCCATGGTTGCGTCGTTCTTCGGAAGGGACGTAAAATGTTGATCCCTAACCTGTGCGATGTCAGGTATTCCTAATAATACTTGGATAGGCAAAATTTATGACTCATACAACGGCATCGTCCGATTAGCCATCGTAGCATAAAGTGATGTTGAATGAATAAACAAACAAAAATATTATATGCAAATATCACTTAAATTTATACTTATTCCTCCATGTGAAAAAATATTCATTCAAGTTTTCTTTAGTTACTTAATGTAATTCTTTCTTAGTTCATACTTTTGAAATTTCGGCATTATTTATACATTATATATACTCTCCATTACATAATGAATACATAAATACACATAGAGATAATTTTGAGATCTCAGCATTAAGCAATGTGAGTCTATTTCAATATGGATAAGAACTAACTGATATTTAAAACAACTTTGACTCATATTGATTTAACTTTAATAATTAAAATAGTTAGAAACATAAAAAAAAAAAAAATGGGTAACTTCGGTAAGTTGATAACTAATTAATTTAACATTAAGTAAATACCCATCTATCTTAAATGTTATTTCAAATTCTATTTTTTTTTTTTTTTTTTTAACTCAACACACACCTGCATCGATTTATTACTTATATTATCCTAAAAAATGAATATAGTGGAAAGAGCCACGGAATAAGCTGACCTTTCCACTTGGAGCTAGAATAGATAGGAAGGCAACCTGTAGGATTAACTTTTTTTTTTTATTTGTGCTCTATCAACTTCTATAATTCCATGGTCAGCTCTATCTTCTTCATATCTATCTTATTTTACCAAAGGTTATTCAAATGATTTATTTCAAGATATTTTCTCTCTCGAACTATTGTATTAATATGATGTTCGTATTGAAAGAAAAAGAGAGCAATTGCATATTATATATGGCACTTCTGGTACGCTAGTATTTTGGTGAAAATGTTGCTGTAAATTTCCCGGCTTTTATTTTTCTTAAATCTGAAAGTTTAGATTTGTATAACTGTTTCTTTTTGAGCTCAGCTTACCTAACACTAACACATTATTTAATGTGCCATAACAATATGCTTGGTGATACCACCAAATGTTGCCTACACAAATTCCTCCAAGTCCATGCCTCCGAGATCTGACAACATAATCCTCCCGTCTACCTCTAAAACCTCTAGGACGGCTACCAGTTGGTTCAGCGCATACTAAATTTTTCTGAATTTGTTCTTCACTATGCCCAACAACTTATCACGTCCATTTGAGTCGCCCTGATGCTATCAACTCAATTTTACTGACTGGGTACAAGCTTATATAACCTTCTCAATTCCCCATTGGCCACACCTTTCTTCAACCCTTTCTTAACACACAGTTGTGTTACACTTGACTATTCCGTGGGGCGGTGTGACCCACTTGTGGGTCACGCCTAACTTTCCAGTGGGGGGACGTTCATCACAGGTATGTCACTTGTTTTCAAAAAATAAGTCGTTAAAAAAAGGGGGGGGTGGCCGAGATGGTTAGCGCACGTTGCTTTAAACACGCGTTGCCTAGCTACCAGATGACCAATATCTTGAAACCAAAAATTACGAGTTCAACTCTCGTTCAAGAACCGAAGGGGACTCTTATCTCGGCATTAATTCCTACGCCGTCACCTCCTGGTTCGAGAAACCACCGTATAGCCTTCAAAAGCGAGGTAGGGATGGGAAAAAAAAGTCGTTAAAAAAACGTTATTTTATTTTTTCTCAATATTGTATGTTGTATGAATCAACAACCATAAGGTTTTATTACATATATATTTTATAACCTATAACACCCCCTCTCAAAGGGCTCTTGTCGGTTAATTTAAAGTTAATTTGATAAGTTTTCATAATAAATTTTCTTAAACTTTCGATAATTTTACCTATCTTCAAACTTTATGCAAGAAATGTGCACTTAAGAAAACACCATGTCAAAACTGTTACAGTCTCGCGTTTATTTCGTTTGAAGCTTTGATCCGTTTTGATCTTCGCAGTTAGAACTATCAACAGTGTCTCCCTCCCCCACCCCGAAGCGTAAACAACTAAGACAGTTCTGCCTCACACGAAAAAACGTGGATATTCGACCAGGCGTGAACGTGTTAAACTAAACTTATGTAGTACCTTATTCTTGAAAACTCTAAGGCCTTTCTTATCCTTCAAAGTAAGTGACCCCGTTTCACATCCCTTTAAAGCCATCGGAATCGATAACAATTTTAACTCCTCCGACAAATCATACCTAATAGACCTTATTCACTCTCTAGACCTTTTTTTCGTTCCGTTTAAACCCACTCATCATACGCGGTTGTCAAGCACATGGCTTGACCTCTTCATAATAGATACGCCTCAAAACTTGTCTTCTTCCCAAAATCCAATACCCTTCCTATCACATCATGACCTCATCAAAATATCCTACAACGTCCCAACACCAAAATTCACTCCTAAACAAATCTCATGGCGCGACCTCGACTCATTGAATCCTGAAACATTAAATCCTTTTCTAGAAGCCCTTGCCCGATCCTTGGAACCAATCTACTCCTATTCTTCTATCGACGAAAAAGTAAATCTTTTATGCTCCAATCTCCTTTCATTTCTAAATCGTCACGCACCTCTAAAGACCTCGACTTTCAAAAGACCCTCCGCTCCCTGGATTAATCCCGAAATCAGAAAGATGATGAGGAGAAGGGACGACGCCAGGAGACGCTTCCGACGTACACGAAATCCCGATGACTTTTCCTCGTTCAAAATCCTGAGAAACCTTGCCCAATCGTCTTTACGTCGTGCTAAAGCACTGTTCTTTCACTCTTCATTATCGCAAGCTCCGGATCACAAATCTCGATGGAAAATCATCAAAAATCATTCCATTGTGAAGTCAAAGGTATGTACCTCTTACCCTGTATCCCCTGACCAATTAAACTCCTACTTTGCCAATCCTACCCAAACTTCTTTTTCTTACTGCATTCTAAAAACATCTTTCGACCCCGAAAAATTCTTTTTCACGAATATATACCCGGAAGATCTGTTCACCTCCGTCCTTAAATCCAGAACGACAGACTATGGTCCAGATCAAATTCCTGTAAAATTAATTAAACTTTGCCTACCTATCATATTCCCAATTCTCTTGCATATCTATAATTACTCTCTACAGAATTCTACCTTTCCAACAGCGTGGGAAAAAGCTATAATCCGTCCACTCAGCAAAGTCTCAGTTCCCACAAAAGTTTCTGATTTCCGACCGATTTCCATCCTCACCAATCTCTCAAAGCCGTTAGAAAGAATCGTCCATTCACAGCTTAACACCTACCTAGAGCAAAAATCACTTATCAATCGACTCCAATCTGGTTTCCGAACCCACTTCTCAACACAATCCGCCTTATTGAAAATTACTCAAGACATCTAATCTTCCATAGATAAACGTAAAATCACAATCCTTGTACTCTTCGACTTTTCCAAAGCTTTCGACATGGTGAATCATAATATCTTACTCTCAAAACTCGAAAAGCTATCCCTATCAAACAGTGTCTTAAAGTGGTTCCAATCCTACCTATCCCATCGTACCCAATCAGTTGTTATCCCTGATAAACCCAGTTCCTCTTCACTTTTACTAAACCGCGGTGTTCCACAAGGATCTTCGCTCTCACCAACCCTGTTCTCTTTATATATAAATGATCTACCTGACTCTATTCATCATTCACAATATCATTTATATGCCGATGATCTTCAGATTTACCTTTCCTTTTATCCCAGCAAGATGTTTGAAGCGATCCGTCAGATTCAAGAAGACATAGATAGTATCAACGTATGGGCATTAAAGAATGATTTAAGATTAAATGTTGATAAGACCAAAGGCATAATCATAGGTTCTAAACATCTCGTTAATACCCTCCCTTATTATCCCTTACTGTACCTTAACGGACTACCTATCCATTTCCATAATACCGTTAGAAATCTTGG
>JAJSOM010000253.1:0-20739 GCA_023052935.1 Piezodorus guildinii
TGTGCTCAGATAGCACAAAATAGTAAAAGTCATTTTTTTTAGTGAGAAAAGTGAAATTAAATCGTTTCCCCTATGTTAAGAATTGAAATAGTCTTATGTTTATATATCTCAATTTGTAATTTTATTTGTTTATTATTTTGATTTATTATGTGCAAGCGTGACTGTCAATTGTTTTATCCAGTTTGAATCAGCTGTTAAGTGAACGCTGGGCAGAGTGCATTCTGGGATTGTAAAAAGAGAAAGTGAAGAGAGTGACTCGCGAGTGTGGAGTGTTTTTAATTAAGTTGGTTGTCGCTGAATGTCGCATATTTTTAGTATAATCGCAACTCGCACATCATCCTAGAAGATTGTCTCAGAATTGTCGCATGGAGTAGGTAACCGCTCAAGGGAAAGAAGGAACATCGCAGACGAGAGGGGGAAGGAAGCCATCACGGACAGAAAGACCCACCGCTTGCACACTATAAACAGTATTTGTTTTATTTTAATTAATATAAGCTTGTTCATGTTCTCTCTTTTATTATTTCATTCATTTACCCTCAACAAAATTGAACGGATCGGCAGATAATTCGGCGACTCATAATAACGACCGGGTCGAGGCTGCGGACTAACGCGTTAGACGCCCCTTTTCCCAACATATTTTTGGAGGCACCGGTGAGATAGCTAAATTTTCTCGTTGATTGGTTTAGTTTTGTTGATGTGATTTTTGTTATTAATAAAATTAGTTTATAGGTTATGTTACGCTTTCGCATTATATCGTATTCGCATTACACAGACTTTTGTTATTAATTATTCAGTTTCTTTATTCTTTACTATTTTATTATTTAATTTAAGTTTGTTTAAAGTATATTTTAGATTAGTTTGCATTTTATTTAAATAATTTTGTTCATTATAAGTTTTTTATTTAGGTTTAAGTTTTGTATATAATTTACAGTTCACGTAATTATTACTTTTTTTCTACTAATTTGATGTTTATCTGGAGTTATTGGACTTTATATTCAATTAGTAATCATAATATTTGTATATATTTTGTTTTATTCAATTGCAAACCACGCATTACAAAACAGCTGTTTTAATTTGTTAATATTATGTTGGCCGCTTTGATATTACTACGCCTACTATTAACTACGCCTTATCGAGCAGCTGTTCAATTATAATTAATTTTCAGTAGGTTATTTTGATTGGGACTATTTTTCTTTGATAATAAGTTTAGTATTTTATTGAAAATTTAATTGTAATCTAATATGCCGCCCAAAACTGATAATAGTTCTGATTCCAAAAGCGATGAACTTAAATTAGAATTTTTAGTGGACGAATTGAATGATCTCCTTGAGGACATTAAAAACACTAGTGAACTGGGTTTTGTTTCTACTACAGATAGGTCTAAGAGAGCGATATTTAAAGCACGCTTATCGCGAATTGATGGCACTTTTGATAAGTTTTCACAAATATTTCGAGAAATAAAAACACTCGCTACACAGATAAAAGGATATGACTTCTCAACATTTGCAAAAATGAAGAAAGAGGCTCGTGAAGCCTATTACGAATCCTTATCTTATGATGTTCGGGAAGAAGAAATATCTGTGAAGACGGATAATTCTTCCAATGGGTAGTAATTGTGCAGGTTCTATCTCCGTTCTTCGACTTCCGCCCATAAACATACCTAGTTTTGATGGCAATATTTCCGATTGGGGACCGTTCAAGGACACCTATCTTTCCCTAATTCACAACAACAATTATTTGGAAAATGTGCAAAAATTCCATTATTTAAAATCTGCAGTAAAGGGGGCTGCCGCACAGGTGATCGCTTCTATAGCGATATCGGATGCTGAGTATCTGCATGCCTGGGAAACCCTGTCAAAACGATATGATAATAAACGAACGCAGGCAACTACCTTTCTAATGAAAATTCTGAATTTTAAATCTCTTCAGAATCAAAATTTGACATCCCTAGAAACCTTTTCGAAAGAGGTGTTAGAAAACATCACTTCATTTCAGAATTTAAAATTAGAGAATCCCGCAGGTTTCATTCTCCTGACATATGGCCTAACTTTATTAGATGGCAAATCCCGAGACCAATTTGAAACAAAGTATTCTTCTTCTACCACAGTACCTACTCTTCATAATTTTCAGGACTTCATACAAGAACTTTGCATCAAACTACAGACCAAAAATCTAACCTCTAATCACTCCATAGAAGCAATAGTCCCAAACTCTAAGCGTGATTCAAGCCATGTCTTCATCTCAACCACCTTTAATTCAACTCTGAAATGTTTTCATTGCCACGAAAATCATCGCATATATGAATGTTCACAATTCAGGACTTTAAGCCAACCGCAAAGATATGAAGAAGTCAAGGCACTTAATAGATGTTTTAATTGTTTATCTTCTGGTCATTCCGCAAATCGCTGCCCCAGTCAAAACAGATGTCGTTTCTGTGGAAAGAAGCACCACACATTGTTACATTTTACTCAATCAAATTGTCCCAATCAGGAACAGGTCGCTACCGAAAAAACATCTATCAGTCGCTCTTCACCAATCAGATAAGCTAAATCATATGGTCCTCCAGATCCTACCTCAACAACAACGCTCTCTTTATTGACAAAGGCCACATCAAACTTTGACAATCGTGACTGCCTAAATAATTCGCTGACAAAACTTTGCAAGATAAATAAAGTCAATCAACCAGATCAAGCAAATCCTCTAGACACGATATGTAAAAATCCTATTGTGAAGTCGCATTGTCGCAAAAACGCCTATATGGTCCGCGCCGCTCTCTAAGGAGGGATTTGGAAATATTCACGATCCGCATTTCATTACCCCTCTCCATCTTCAATTTCCAGAGAGACAATATCATCCGGAAGTTGTACCGCACACTCAAAAGAGTACCCATTATGAACATCGCAATCAGATATATTTTTCACCAAAAGCTCCAATCAGACAAGATTACAAACCAGAAGAATTGACTGAGAAACCAACTGATTCAACTTATTCGTATCATCAAAACAAGAGATTTTACGAAATTCCTCAGTTTATGTCCAAGATTTTTTTTTTTTTTTTTTTTTTTTTTTTTTTTATTGAGATATATTACAATTTGTTACAAAATGAACAATAATAATATTGATAAGAGACCACATTCATACTATATATACAGAAAATAATAATAATGGTCAAATTTCATAAAATATAACATAAATTCAAATATATACAATAAAATAATAATAATAAATAAAAAACAAAACAAATCGAAACATAAACCTATTATTGAGATAAATAAAAAGTTGGCAAATAAATAAACATCTTACACACAATCATAACTATATACAATATATACAATTGCTAAAGGGACCCCAGCAAGCGCTTTTTCCTCCACAAGAGATCCCAGCACCTCTATCTCAGCCGCATCACTGGTCTGAGCCAGTGGAGGCTGAGTTAGGGCGCTGTAGCCACAAACATACCGTACATGAGTGGAGGATCTGACCATTGTCAGAACTCCAGTTTAAATGTTTACAATAGATCTCGTGGCCACTGCCGTTTCAATCTTCGAGGAGGATTTTAGGGATGGGTGGTGCTGGATAGGGATTGTGCTAGAGGGTTAGGATGATGACTAAGGTTCTGATGAAATTTGGAAAATTTGGATGGTACCAGGTCTAAAACAAACGGAATATTAAGGTCATGGTGTAGGGTACAGTTGGTAACGTAATACGGAGCATTAACTATTGTTCGGAGGACTTTGGATTGGAAGGATTGGATGCGTTTAATGTTAGAATGTTTAGCTGTCCCCCACAGTTCAAGTCCGTAGGTCCATATATGTTTCAGTACTGTCTTGTATATTAGTAATTTGTTGTCAACTGTAACATGAGATTTTCTGTTTAGTAGTCTGTATAACTGGCCGAATCTGCGGTTGAGTTCTTTTCTTTTTAGTCTTGTATGTGGGTTCCACGTCAGTCTTTTGTCTAGTAAAAAGCCGAGATACCGGACTGTGTCTGAGGAAGGAAGCGGTATGGAATTGAAATTAACCGTTGGACAGGATTTGCGTCGAAGGGTGAATGTGACGTGAGTGCATTTGCTTTCGTTCACCTTAATGCGCCAAGCATTGCACCAGTCTTCGACAAGGGAAAGGTGCTTTTGGAGATTTAGCGATGCTGCTTCAGGATCGGAATTGGATGATAAAATGGCTGTGTCATCAGCAAATGTTGCCAGAAAGGTATTGGGGTCGGTAGGGATATCGGCGGTGGAGAGGATGTAGAGGACGGGTCCTAAGACGCTGCCTTGAGGAACACCGGCCTCAACAGTATATTGTTCGGAAAATTCGGAACCACAGCGAACTCGGAAGGAGCGGTTGGATAAATAGGATCGGAGGATTAGGTATAAGGATTGAGGTAAATGGGTTTTGAGCTTAAAGAGCAGTCCCGGGTGCCACACCCGGTCAAAAGCTTGAGCTATGTCCAGAAAGGCACCCGAACAATACTCCTTGCACTCAAGGGCGGAGGAAATGTGGTCTACAACTCGGAGTCCTTGCTGAACCGTGGAATGTTGAGGACGAAATCCGAACTGATGTGAAGGAAAATTTTGAAATTTGGCTAGGATTCGTTTTAGTAGGAGCTTTTCGAAAATTTTTGAGAGGATCGGAAGTAGGCTGATAGGTCTGTAAGATGACGTGTTGTTAGAAGGTTTGCCTGATTTTAGGAAAAGGATCATAGTTGAATGTTTCCATAAGAGAGGAAAATAGGTAGTGCGTAGGATACAGTTATAGATATATGTAAGGAATGTAATGGCTTTAGGTGGAAGTTGTCTTAGGATTTGAGGAGTAACTAGATCGTATCCAGGGGATTTACGGAGAGGAAGCTTTTGAAGCAGATATTTGACCTCAGAGGGATTGATTGCTTTAGGTGGTAAGGAAATTGGTATCGGTGACGTAAGGAACTCTTCAACTATTGCGGTATGGGTTGGATTGAGATCAGAATGAGGAGTGAATACCTTGGAAAGGTGTAGTGCAAATTCCTGGGCCCTATGTTTGTCAGAAGCAGCCCAGGAATTATCACTACGCCGGAGAGGATGGGATATCAGGGGGGATTTTAGGATTCTCTTCGTGACATTCCACAGGGAATTGTCACGAGTCGAGAGAGAGGAGAGGTAGGTATTGTAGGATTGGGATCGGAAGATCGCCAACTCCCGCTTTAATTTTCTACAAAAAAAATTATAGGAGCGGCGATCTTCTGGGTGGCGGGTGCGTTGCCATAATGTTCTAGCTCGACGTTTGCTGTTGATGAGGTCTGTCAGGTGTTGTGGTAAATGGCTTTTGTAAGGAATTATTTGGGATTGTTTGGGAGAGGAGGCAGTCCAGGCGGCTTGTTGAATAGCGGTTGTAAAGGAATATACGGCGTCGTCAAGGTCATTTGGGGTTTTGAGAATCACTCTGAGGTCAATATCATTAGTGAGAATTTCGCGGAAGAGGTTCCAGTTGACAGGGCCCCTAATGAATGACGGTGGGATAGGTTTAGGAATAGGTGTTATGGATACATTTAGAATCAATGGACTATGATCAGAGGATAGTTCATCAAGGCGAGCTATGGAAAAATTCAGAGAGCCTAATCCGCTGTGGATGAAGAAGTCGAGGATGTCAGGATTACGGTTAGGATATGTTGGCCAGTAGGTAGGAGAATTGGGAGGTAGGAGATGAAAGCGTCGGGAGTTGAGTGCAGACTGCAATGTCCGTCCACGAGAATTGGTGGTTCTAGAACCCCACTGTTGGTTCTTAGCGTTTAAGTCTGCACCCAAAATGAAGTGATTACCCAAGGAGTTGAGGAAGGATCCAAATTGGGCAGAGGAAATGGGATGTTTAGGAGGGCAGTATGCTGATGCGATGATAAGCGGAAAGGAAAAGGTTTTGATAACGATGGAAGTTGCTTGTAGGTAATCGTGGGCGGAAATTGGGTGTAAGTGATGGGTGAGGTATCGGCGGACTATGACAGCAGTACCGGCATGGGCTTTGCCGTCTGGATGGTCTGTCCGGTATGTTGTGTATTCAGGTATTTTGAAGTACTGTTTATTGGTTAGTCTAGTTTCAGTAATGAGTGCAACATCAATGTTTTTGTCCTGCAGTACGGCTGTAAGTTCGTCAGTGTGAGTTCTAACACCATTCGCATTCCAAAGGAGAATGGATAAGGAATTAGGTGAGGTCATTTATGGTTTTTTTTAAGGCAGGAATGAGATTTGTTACGAGATTCGTAAGGAGTGATATTAGGGGCATAACAAGGGATTTAATTTCGGAAATAAAGGATGTCATCAAACTGGTAAGGTCTGTGGCGTTTGAAGGAGGAGGAATATGAGAGATTTGTGGTGGATTAGGATTCTTAGGATTGGTTACATTTTGAGAAAGAGGTATATGTGGAATGGATTGAGGTACATTTTGTAGTTCCGGCAGGGCCACGGCTTCAGTACTTTGATTCTCACCTCCTAGTAAGTGGGCAAATGATAAATTGGCATCAATAAGTTTTGAGGGTTCTCTTCTGTTTCTTACTTGTCTTGCTGTTTCATCCAGTACTTGAGGTTTTTGAAACCTGGTCCTCAGCTCCTTATAGATTTGGCATCCTTTATAGTTGGCCGGGTGGTCCTTCAGGCAATGAGCACATACAGCTGGTGTTGATTTTGGTTTTGTACACTCCACAGACTTGTGCTGTTCACCGCATTTCACGCATCGAGGTATGTGATGACAATAACTTTTAGTATGACCATATGCTTGACAATTATGGCACTGAATTATCTCTCTCTTTGTGTAAGGTTTTTCAACTCTTACACTGGAATAGTACAATCTATTGAGGTCATAGATTTTTTCAACTCCTTCAGCTGGTTCCAAATCCACAAAAAAGAGAGGTAGAGGAATTTTATCCTTTAGGACGTTAGTGACTTGCCGCACTTTATAGCCCATCTCCGTTAGTTCTTCTTTAATAGCTTCAACTGGTGTCGAGGGGTGTAAGTTTCTGATTACAACCCTTAAAGCTCTCTCTTGGCGTAGCTGATAGGTATGGAAATCTGCTTTGGTTTCAGTTAGGTATTTCACTATTTTTCTATATGTCTCGTCAGTAGTAGGAGATATTTTGGTATCATTGATTCTACTCATACAGTAGTAGCTGGTAGATTCGGTAATTTTGTTCAATTGCGCACACAACAACTGGAAATTTCTAATATTTTTGACAAATATTGGAGGAGGCCGTGGTTCACTAGGTATAGGAGTAGATTCCATGTTTTCTTTTTCATTATGTAAAATCTGAAAAGGATTTGGGGTGAAAAACGGCGATTCGTCAGTCATCCCTTGTGACGATGTGCCAGGTTGTGGTTCAGATTCTGAATTAGTACCGGAAGGGGTTGCTTGTAGATTTAATCTTTTATTAGTATCACGGCGGGGTCTTTGTTTTGTAGGTGACGGGATTGAACCACTAGATCTAGATCTTTTAGTTGAAGCTTTGGAGGACATTACTTGATGATAATATCGCATTTCATGTATAGAAAGTAATTAAATAATAACCAGATGTGGGAAAAAAACAATAACTTAAAAAAAGTTAAGCAAGACTAGCCTTGCCGGGCTATTGGCAATCAGCTGATATGAAGAGGTGACTCAGCATTCACTTTACACTGTAAACTATATCACAACTTACCGCTGTTTGCTCCAATAATAACTGTTGTTGTTATCCTGAAGTCTGATGATGTTTTCAAGACTGTCCGAAAAAGCAATAAATCCGAGAGCCGACTTGAAATATGACTGCTATACTCACGCGCATGTCCAAGATTTAGAAAATATATAAGTTGGATATTCTTATACCCGCTGGATACCATCAAGTAGTTGCCAAGGTGGGCGGCATTTTGTCATGTATCTCGCTATTATAGGAGTCAAATAGGTTCACTGCCAGGCTATCCATTGACCGCTGGTACAAGATCGCTCTAGTTGTCTCGTTTTGGAAGTAGTCTCGGAGAAGCCAACAGAAGCATTCCTCGCCTCATCAGACTGTCCCAGAATAGAGAAATATCAAACGAATAAACTCTATCGCCCATCTTCACAGTGCTTCATTTATTACTTTATTCATCGCTTAGTTCCAACTCATGATTACTTAGTCTTTAATTTAAATTTTATTTCATAAAATTTGGTGGGCGGCATGTTAAGAATTGAAATAGTCTTATGTTTATATATCTCAATTTGTAATTTTATTTGTTTATTATTTTGATTTATTATGTGCAAGCGTGACTGTCAATTGTTTTATCCAGTTTGAATCAGCTGTTAAGTGAACGCTGGGCAGAGTGCATTCTGGGATTGTAAAAAGAGAAAGTGAAGAGAGTGACTCGCGAGTGTGGAGTGTTTTTAATTAAGTTGGTTGTCGCTGAATGTCGCATATTTTTAGTATAATCGCAACTCGCACATCATCCTAGAAGATTGTCTCAGAATTGTCGCATGGAGTAGGTAACCGCTCAAGGGAAAGAAGGAACATCGCAGACGAGAGGGGGAAGGAAGCCATCACGGACAGAAAGACCCACCGCTTGCACACTATAAACAGTATTTGTTTTATTTTAATTAATATAAGCTTGTTCATGTTCTCTCTTTTATTATTTCATTCATTTACCCTCAACAAAATTGAACGGATCGGCAGATAATTCGGCGACTCATAATAACGACCGGGTCGAGGCTGCGGACTAACGCGTTAGACGCCCCTCTTCCCAACACCCTATATTTTATAAATTCGGGTGCGATCCCATCTTTCTTAGCTGCTTTTCTCTGCTCCAACTTCCTCCTGCTATAGTGTCATCCATGCCGGGGACCTCTGGTTCAGCTATTCTTGCTCTTCTATGCTAATCTCGAAAATTCCGTCGCCTTTCTTCCATTCTGAATTTTTCTTGAAAATATTTCCTCCAAACCTCAAGATTGAAGCAGAATATGAACTTTTTGTAAGATTCTTTTATGGCACGTGGAGGCAGTCTCATGTATCCCATCATTATACCTAATCAAAATGGCTTTTTCCCTACATTCATAGGCAATGCTTACTTGGATTATTCCTGTACCAAACCATCAACTCCCAACATCCTTCCTATATCTAAAATCTCCTGAAGTTCAAACCCTCAATTCATCCATTAGAGACGAGATCCGTAGGTCCAACCTTTATATCCCTTTCCACAGAACAAAAAAATATGAATGCTCCTTTCTGGCCCGTTCGACTAGTTCCTGGAATTCCCTCCCATTAAACATGCGTCATGCTCCCTCCCTCTCCACATTCAAATACCTTCTCTTCCAGTACCTTCTAGCATCACAAAATGACGCTGCCCGACTATGTAATAATTTTTAGTAAAATTGTATTCATTTTTTTTATTTGTTCCACAATTATGATTTTTCGACTTTTTGTATTTAGAAAACTTCGAAAATCGTTACAATATTTTTTATATTGTCATCATAAATATTCGTTTCTTATTATTAAAGTATATTATTTTTATGTATGTTTTAATTAGTTTATTTTTCATGAATTCTTGAACAGATATTGATCCTTTATTATTTATTATTTTATAGCTTATGTTATCTTAGAAGTATCAGAATAAAGCAAATATTTATTTTTCTTGTTTATATATTATATTTAAACTCATTTATTTTACATTTTTTTAACACAATTATTTTCTGAATATTGTTTTTGTTTTAATTTTTTTTTTATCATATGTAAATATTTATCCGTAATTGTAAATATTAGTTAATTATGTTCATTTTGTCTGTTGGTCAGGCATTTTGTATATTATAAACTGTACAAATCTCTTATTCTTAAGGGACCCAGTCTCAGGAATATAAGTTACTTTCTATTCTATTGTATTTTACGAGATTTGGTTGTTTGTACTTTGGGGCGCAAAACTCCGGGGAAAATTTGTATTAAAAAATTTTCACGATCACAATACATTCCCTCACTTTATATTCCAAATATAGATAAGTGATAGTAAAAAAGTAAGTTATTTCACCAGCTATCGTTATTCGGTTCACTAACGTCTAGTAATATTCATCTCGTTTTGTTTCTGCTAAATGAACTAGGTACTTAGGATCTGGTTGGAGCACTGTTTGGGGTAATCAAGGATAGGCAGTTACTATATATTACCAGGTCTTCCTACTAATTCCTCCCTACAAAACTGGTGAAGTTGATGGTTATATTTTAATTGATTAATAAGAGAAAGATTATTAAGGTAGTTTTGTGTATGAATAAAAGACCCCCATCAATTGATATATTCTCTGACCTTAATGTAATGCCCGCAAAAAAAAATATACGTGCTCTCAATTATGAAGAAGCTTAAGTTATTTAGACGGGATGAACTAGTCGGGAAGATTGACCACTGTGGTCGTGCCAAGACCAAAACATACTTGAACAACACACCAGACCTGTTATTCCATTGCTATTGTTTACAATAATATTCCTCCAAATTTTCAATTTTCGCACACAAATCCTCTAAAGTATTCAAATTATTACTACAATGTTAAAACATGGGCGAAATTTCTCATTGAAGGAAAAATTGCTGACTTATTGAATACAATTTACTTAACGCTATAGACATGTCCTCAATGCCAGCCTGCGTCACTCATTCTGATATTTATCCTGTATACAAGTATATGTATTCTGTATTACCTTTTGATTCTGTCAATTACTGTTTCTTTCTGTGTACTATGTTATGTTTCTTTATAATTGCTTATTATGTAATTCAATCTTGTATTTGCATGCCTTAATTTTATATCTTGTATATATGAATTTTTATTCTTAATTGCTTTTGGTTTAGTCAATTACTGTGTACTGTTTCTGATAATTGTTTTTTTTTTAATTAATTAGGTATTATATTTTTCAATTTTGTATTTGCATGCCTTAATTTTATATCTTGTATATATGTATATGCATTCCTTATGCCTTTTTAGCTTAGTCAATTACTGCTTCATACTGTGTACAGTGTTACTGTTTCTTTATAATCTTTTTTTTTATATTCATTAAATGTTATATTGTTTGTTACTGTGTAGTGTGTTACTGTTTCTTTATAATTGTTTTTTTTTTATATTCATTAAGTGTTATATTGTTTCTTACTGTGTAGTGTGTTACTGTTTCTTTATAAAAATTGTGTTATATTTTGTAATATTATTTAAGTATTGTATTGTATCATACAGTGTACTGTTACTGTTTGTTATTGTACTTTTATTGAATTGCCGCAGGTGAACACCTTTTCCACACACGGGCTCGCCTTAGTGGGATAGTGACTTCTACTTGCACTGTAAAATGTCTGTATTTTTATTTAAATAAAGAAGTTATTAAAAAAAAAAAATTGTCAAAGAACATGTCTATCAAAAGACCTTATTCACAAAGAAGGGACAATGATCAACACCAGGATACAAGACAAGGGTAGAGGCGATGAAAGAGAGGCGGTTATTAAATAAAGACAATATATTACAAGGTTAGGAAAGAGGAAGTATGGAAAGGAAGGAGGTGGGGGGGGGAGCGAAAGGGGGGAAGGGGGTCTTTGCATTGATTCCAGGACCTCAACATTAACCTCTCTCCGGGTTAGTCAGTCAAACCCTCTCTACCTCTTTCTTATACGAACTCTACTCCCTATCGTATTTTACCCCGCTGGAGATACCTCCAGGTTTTATACCTCTTGGATAACTTTATCTGTCGCTGGTTCCTCCTGGGTGCAGTTCAGTCGAAAAGCTTAGGACGAAAAGTTATGTTTCTCTTATCAGAGAAAGGGCGGAGGCATGTCCTGTACATGCAGGGGGGGGGTATCAGTTATTCATTCGTTATATCTTGTGTTCCACTTACATTCTATACTACTCAAGTGAGATAGCTAATTCTGTTATATTCTTTCCATCCAATTATCCGACATCTCACTTTTGTATTTATTTTATTTTTTTTATCAGCGACCTATTCATTTTTTACTAAAATCTAGCTCAACAAAGAAAAGTCCTATGAAACTGAAATATATTATTTAAGACTGGTACTACCAGACAGGTAGGTAGACCAAGTACCATTCCTTCCAAGACAAATTCCATTCCCACTCCAATCCATTAGTTTCAATCCTTGCTTCCTCTTCGATCCCAGATAATCCTCAGAGGCGTCTGAAAAGAAGATGGCCTCGAAATCTTCTAGTTTAGAATATGTTTAAATTGCTGTCACAGGGTGGTGTCTCTACATACAATTCATGATATTTGTCTATATTACCATCACATTTAATTGATTTTTTTTTTAATACAGATGTAGATATCAATAAATATATTTTAAAAAACGGCAGCTTTACCCCTAAAATGATACAGTCACTTTTTATGTAAAATCGACAGGCCGAAAGTACTACTTTATAACATGCATTTGGCGTATTTTTACGTTTTTCTCTAAAAGGGCTCCGACGATTTTGAATTAAACTGGATATTTAAGTACAGAATTCTATGTGATTTAAAATCATGTATTTCAATGTTTTCTGCACACATCGTGGCCTTGGTTTAGGAAAATTAGTAGTGGAGATACAACATTAGAAAGAAAGAAGGGCAACGGGAAACCATTAATTAATATCAATTAATTTAAACCATTAATGAGGTTCTGGAGTATTAATCAACTCTTTGCGTTTCTTGGTATTTCGAAAGCTCTATTCATCACGAAATTGTTCCTGATGGATACACTGTGAATCCTAAACTCCACTGCGAACAACTGGAAATATTTTACTCGAAGTATTTGATCAATCGAAAACGATAATGCTCGTTCTTACACTTACCCTCAAACAAAAGAAAAGCTGAAAGAACTGGGTTTGAATTCCTGCCTAAAATGCTTTTTTAGTTTCAGTTCATCGTAAATGGCTTTATGCAACACTTTAACCTATAAGAAGCTATTTATATTACTCTTTTATTTTTATTTACCCTTTTATATACTTTAATCCATTTTTGTTTCTAATATTGGGTTGTTTCACATGAAATGTCCGTTTTTATCGTTTCTGAAATACATAAGGGATTTTGGTGGTCTTTGTTATTTTCTTCCGAATGTTTACATATTTAAAGTAAACAGTTACTAATCATCTACCTTTGTATCATAAACATTAGCTTCTCAATCAATTACCCACTTTTTAGTATACCTCCAAATATTAACATAGAAACACGCGATTTTCGAGTTATATTTTTGTACGAGTTTAAACTCGGCCATTCAGCAGCTGAGGCCGCTAGAAATATTTGCAAGGCGTTTGGGGAAGGGAGTGTCAATTAACGGACCATTCGCAGTTGGTTTGCTAAGTTTTCAGCAGGGGATACCGTCTTGGAAAACTTGCTTCGAGGAAGACCTCCGTCCGTAATAGACAACGATGTCCTCAAACATACAGTAGAAGGAAACCCCTACCAAACAGTTAAAGGACTCTCAGCACAACTAAACATTCTTCAAAACTTCAAAACATACCGTGCAAAAATTGAAAGAACTGGACTACGAAGTTCTTCCACACCCACCATATTCTCCCGACTTGTCTCCAACAGATTACCATCTGTTCTGGAATTTAGACAAATTCGTCAAAGGAAAACTTTTTGAAAATGATGATCAAGTGAAAAGTGCGTTTTCAGATTTTGTTTTACTTTAGAGCTCAGAGTTTTTCAGTTCGGGGATAAAAAAGTTGGTGGCACGTTGGGAAAAATGCGTAGAAAAAGAAGGTAAATACTTCGAATAAAATTATCTTGTTTTCATATCGTATTTTTTATAAAATCCTTTACTTTGAAAAAGGAAATTTCTTGTGACACAATCCAATATCATTGTAAATAAAAATTAATTATAATCTTTTGGTCTTTAGGTCAGACACATCGTATATCTCAATTGTTCTTAAGGGACCCTGTCTCAGAATAATTTTGTTTTCTATTCTATTTTAAATCTAGTTTATAGATTCATAACAAGTTACCATTTAGGTTAACAACTTAGTTACAATTCAGTACGTAATATTACGTACTAAACAGAAGAATGCGATGGTTCGCACGATCCTGTACGATGGTGGTAATATTCAACTATTATAATCTCCCTCTATACCAATAACATACGTTCATAAGGTTATGGGTTTACAACAACTTTATATTAACTTGTACGATTTATTTTATTGCATATTAACTTTTCTAATTTTTTGCGCTCTACAACGGTATATTACACGTCTATATTGCTACTTATATTTCAGGAATAATTTTTTAATGACTTGTTTACAGAAAAATTATTTTTCCGTTTAAAGAAAAACATTATTTCAATGTATTTTACTTATAAAACTTCAGAAAATAGTGCAATGGATAGCGAAAATCGAATCAAGTGCCCTCGCGTGGTTTGGAAGGAGTTCGCGGAAACCACGAATCGTGTTATGAGAGAGAGAGAGATAGATAGATTTTATTGCCTTAGGGCCTGAGGCCCTTTCTTACAGACAAAGTAATGAATGTATGTACGTATGTGCCTATTACTACAATTATAAAAATCTTATATCTTAACATTTTAATAATATTTATAAGAATAGTGCTATGTACGGAAACAGCTGATTTTTTTTTCTTTTTTTCAAAAGTTTTGATTAGTGTGTAAGGAAACTCTGAAGGAAAAGATAGGGAGAGGAAATATTAATAATACTGAAGAGAAAAAGGGATCATAGAAAAGGGAAAATTAACTACTTTGCTTAGAGTTGTAAGCTATAACGTGCACTCAACGAGTCTCCGTCTAAAAACAGTCGAAGACATGCCCTGCGAAAGGAGGAAGCAAACCTGGTCTCCACCGGAAGCATGTTGAGCTTTCTCGCTGCCGCGGCGTGGTCCTCAGGGCCTCGGTTCTGCATGCATTCAATTGGAATACGCCCTGCATCCTCTCGCTCCGTACCTCGATGAACCGAGTACTTTACGTGTGAGGCACATAAGATTGATGCGGCGATATTCTTTGGCACGAACCAGCCTAATTTTTTAATATATGGCCTTATATGCTCATCTCTTTTAGCATCGAAAATGAATCGTATAGCGGTGTTGAGACTTCTCTGGATTCTGCCGTCCTCAGAGACAGAAATGTCTATGTAAACTGAATCGCAATACCACACAAGGGGGCATACAAGAGCCTGACACTATCTTCCTCCTGACCTCGGCCAGCAATAAGCGTTTCCACCGCGAGAAGGAATGCATAACACCATAGACCCTGCTTACAACTAGACTGGTATGTTCGCGCCAAGACAAGGTGTTGCTGATTATAACACCTAGGACCTTCATCTTGTCACAGCACGGGATAGTCTGATCAAATAAAATCAACGGAGGTAGTAAGACATCCTTTTCAGCCTTCACTAGCAGTTTATTGCTACCGATCAGCATCCAGCGTGATTTCATGCTGTTAAGGTAAAGCCTATTGGTGGATGCCCAGAGCCTAATTTCTCCAAGTCCTTGTTCACCTGCAGCAAAGTTGTGACCACGTCCTCGGGTAAAGCGGAATCCCAAATGAACACATCATCGGAAAACATACTCTACAGTATCTAAGTTTGTTAGTTACGTCATTTATGTAAACTAGGAACAATAGTGGTCCCAGGACCGAACCTTGAGGTACACCTGTAGAGAGAGAGAGAGAGAGAGAGAGAGAGAGAGAGAGAGAGAGAGAGAGAGAGAGAGAGAGAGAGAGAGAGAGAGAGAGAGAGAGAGAGAGAGAGAGAGAGAGAGAGAGAGAGAGAGAGAGAGATTAGATTAGATTAGATTTTTATTGTCTTAGGGAATGCGGCCCTTTCTTACAGACAAAGTAATAATTTATACAATAATTAATGTGCCGAAAAAAAAAGACAGAGAGAGAGAGAGAGAGAGAGAGAGAGAGAGAGAGAGAGAGAGAGAGAGAGAAGAGTGGGAGATAAATAATAATACAAATATATGGTTGAAAAACAGTCTTTTCTTATAATACTCTCTAGTGGTATATTTCGCAAATAAACGATAGCTGCTCATTGGTTCACTAAAGTAATGGTTTTATGAAACAATATCGCTATTATGATTTACATTGTGGCTATCATGGAATTGTTTTCAACAGTAAGGGATGTTGTTAGGCTAGTTGGAGAATAAGGGAGGTAGGGAAGGAGATTCGATTAAAGGTTAACCAAGTGAGGGAGGGGCTCTGGGGCCCAGTCAACTGTTTTGTTTCCCTCCTTTCTTATCTGTGTCCTCCCTAAGGCCGGTAACGTCTTTTTTGTTTTGTCGAGCACATTGCTCCTGCGTCAGGGGGTTTTTTGTAGGCGACGGGTTCTTGCCTCACTCCCTTTAGAGGTCTCTCCTTCTTAGATGTAAATTATTCTGCTCAATTTGGAGGATTTGAATGTCGTAACATTAATTAGCTCTTTGCTTAGGAGTCTGTTTGATCTTGTTTTATTTTTTATTTAATACTAATATTTCTTAAAGGATATTAAGAAAAAATTTCTTTCACTTAGCTATAAGAACTTTAAAAAACAAAAAAAGAACTTTTAAATAAAGTTAAAGTTTAAATAAAATATTAAATAATCTGAGATTTTGTATTAAAAATATTTTTTATGCCAAGATGTGTTACAGATTAATTATTTTGTTTTATCACATTTCCATTACTCTTTAATTTGTACAGCTTTTTATATAAAGAAACATTTTTTGCTAGACTGTACTACTAAGCTTATGTTCGATAAAAAACAACTAAAAAAATATTCTTACTCTTTTTTTCTTCAGTTAGTTGTTTTTTATCAATGCTAACACGAAGAAATTATTTTTGCGAAACTACAAAAGAAGAAAATTGTGAATACAGGCATTTAAGCCCTGTCAGACCATTTCAGTTAGAGTGAAACCTACTTGATATTAAAGCTGATTGAATTTTACTTAGATGTACTACGTTTTGTAAAAATTATTCGAGCTGTTTATAGAAAATTGTAAAAATGTGCAAAATAAACACTTTAAAAATATAGGCAATTAAAATAATACCAATCTTAATACAAGCACAGAAAAACAAATTATAGGATCAGTATAAATAAATATTGTATTTAATTTAGATTTAATAAGAACTTTTAAATGAAGTTGGGGTTGAAAAAAATATTAGAGAATCTGAGAAGATTTTATAAATAAATATTCTCTATGCAAAGATATGTTACAGAGTAATAATTTAGTTTTATCACCTTTTCATTACTCTTCAATACCTTTTACAGCTTTTTACATAAAGTAACATTTTTTGCTTAACTTTACATATCATACAAATGTACTACTAAAGCTTATGTTCGAAAAAAAATCTCCTTACTCTTTTTTCTTCAGTTAGTTCCCGAATCTTTCTTCATGCATATTTACATGGTTTATATCAATGCTAACAAGAAGAAATTAATTTTTCCAATCTACAAAAGAAGAAAATTTTGAGTATCGTATTTAAGCCCGGTCAGACTATTTCAGTTAGAGTGAAACCTACTTGATATTAAAGGTAATTAAAGTTTACATCGATGTATTACATTTTGTGAAAATTATTCTAGCTTTTTTGGAGGACATTGTAAAAATGTGCAATATACGCTCTTAGAAAATATAGGTAGTTAAAATAAAACCACTCTCAACACAAGCATAGAAAAACAAATTATAGGATAAGGATAAATTAATATTGATTGTATTTAATTTATAAAGGTTTCTTATATTTTTTTTTTTACAATTCTCAAAAAATTATTAATTTCCTATGTATGTATGTAAAATATTTACGATCAGCACTGGGAACTCCAACCCAGAATTGTCTCTCTACTGGTAGGAGATCCCGGCGCTTCTCTCTCAACCACTAAGATAAAAAATAATATTTATAATGTTACGAATGCCATCTGTGATTTATACACTTTTATACAGCATGTTTTAAATTTTTACCTTAGATTCGTAAACACTAAAATCTAAAATAAGCTTTTTAACTATACTGCTATCCTTTTGGAATGTATATTAAACGTGTTGAAATTAGGTATGTTAAATTTCCTAACACTCTCATAATAGAATCACACTAGGTGAGTCTATATCATTTTGTTCTCGGATGGAATTGATTTTTTCGTTCCATTTTCTACCCCCCCTAAGTGTGGAGGAAAGGAATTTATCGGGTCTCTTTACAACCGGGAATGAGGTGTGAAAGTGGCGGAGAGGTGTTGCTAAGGGATTTCTGACATTCTTTTGTCTTGATGTGTTCCAGATTTTTAGAAGCGTTCGATCTTTTCAGTGTTGGTAAGACAATTAGCGAAGTTTAATGAGGAGCTTAGCTTATCGTTAATGTTTATGATGGGGGAGTTTAAATTTTATTACTTCGTTCATAGGATTAATTTGACAGTGAATTAATAGCTAGATCGTAAATACAACACTTTGCATGTCCTAATTTAATTCGTTCTACAATTTTATGTTTGTTTGATTATGATAAGCTAAATTTCCGAATTTTTCAATTTTATCTTTTTAAGTATTTTTGTTTCTCTTGATTAGAAATAATTAACCACTTCTTTAGTTTAATAAAATATGGTGAATATAAAATATGGAAAAACAATTTACGGCAAACTAAATAAGAAAACTTTATATAATTAAATAATTTTGGCTGGTTTTAATTTTTTTTATACTTATAAGAACAATATTATATAAATATACATTAGTAAATGGCTGGAAAGCTAAAGATTTATAATAAACAATCTATTTCATATTTAATCTTGCATAAGGAGAGTGATAAAAAGAATATTTTTTTTTTTCACTTCATTTATCTATTCGCACCTGTCAGCAGTATTATGACAATCTGCAAATAAAAGAATAATTAATTTAAAATAAAAGTGTCTGTCGAAACTGAGATAGACTAAAAAATCTTTGAACATTTTTCTTCTCTAAGTTTATTTAAAAGTTTATGAATTAATTTAAAACCGGAGGTATGTGAATGTCATGTGTTGCGTGCAAACGATTTTTTAAAATTTTATGTGTACCTTAATGCTTTCAATTAAAAAAGTCGTGACAGTCAGAGAATATAACTATGAATTTGTAAAAAAAAAAAAAAAAAAAAAAAAAAAAAAAAAAAAAAAAAAAAAAAAAAACCTTTTTAAAAAAAAAAACCGTTTTTTTTTTATTAATCTAATTCGTGATTATTAATAATTTATGGCTCAGCAAAAAAGACTCACATAAAAAAACTGCACTCATTTGATAAAAAAATGTTAAGACTCATAAAGACCTTGGTTATTAACACGGTATTATCGAACACTCTATTATCACTAAAATAGATTAATTAACAACACCTCAATAGCTGACTGGCATTTCAGAAGGCTAAAGAGAAGCTGGATGAGAGACCTCCTCTGCTAAATTAAAGGCTAAGAAGGGGTGCTGCTGGGCACTTTCCTTCCCCATGCCTACCATGTCTGGTCTCACTTTATATACAGCACATTTTTTTATTGTTCTGACAGGTGCGAATGAAAAATATGAAGAGAAAAAAATACATTTAATATCCATTCTTAAATTGATTTAATTGATGCAACACTAGGACCCGGAAAATGTTTATACATTACATACTCTATAACACAACAGATTCTAATAATAGAGGGTATACAATTTTACAGTCTTGACAAAGGTATTAACTCATAGAATTTAAAGTAAATTAGTTAATTTAACTCAAACTAAATAAACATTTAGCCCAAAACTTATGGATTAACTCGTCTATTAAGACATTATTATTAGATTGAACATAATTTACTCTTTGATTATATTACGTGTTAATTTGCAAGCAAGGGTCCATGAATATGCATATTACATGCAACCTACAGAATATGTAGACTTTGTTGTTGCTTATGAATAAGCAAAAACTTTGCAAGGGCGTCTGGAAAGTTCGATTACAAACATTGATATTGTCATTACTTATAAAAGGCATTAAATTCTTTATTGCATATAACTAATATGTATATGTATATATATATATATATATATATATATATATATATATATATATATATAATGTAAGCTAAGGTGTTTATATTTTTTTCATCTCATATTTTTTGGGTGCTCAGAAATGTTAACATCTTATAAATGTTTCTATTATAAGTTATAAAACAAATTTTTTTTTTAACTTCATTTATTGATTTGCACCTGTCAGCAATAGTGTGACTATCAGCAAATAGGATGGAATAATAAACATTATAATGACATGTAAGGCATGAGGAAGGACAGTACCCAGCAGCACGTCTTCTCGTCAGGTTTTTTTTATGTACAGCATTTTTGAATTATAGGTCTTTATTTTATGTCAGATTGTTAATAAGGCTATATTCTATAATTAGGGGCCATTTGGAGTGTTCATAGCTTGAGTGAAGTAAGCGAGCTCTTGGAGAAGGCTCAAAAGGGGCTGAATAAGATTATTAACTCTCTAATGATTTGTGAAATTTGGGATAAATTTTCACCTAAAGACGGCTGCTGTGGTAATTTTCTCCTCATACCCGAGCCTGTTGGTTCGTTGTTGGAAGGCGGAAAAGCGTAATTTGGTCCCATCTTGAGGGCTGATGATAATTCCCGTGGCTGGTTTGGTGGTACCAGAGACTGGATTGGTGGTCCCAATGGCTGGAGTGGTTGTTCCAGGTTAGAAATTTTTCCAGCCAAAAATTATTTTTTCAAAATCAGCAAAACCTGTTTACTTATCTTGTTATTAACTTAAAATTTGACGTTTTTTTTTTATAACATGTTCTGATCAATGATGTTAAGTTGTGCGAGATCCGATTTGAACGCTATATTTTTTTTTTTGTTTTATTATTTTCAATAATGAACCTTTTTAATTAATTAAT
>JAJSOM010000254.1:0-18657 GCA_023052935.1 Piezodorus guildinii
AATGTTGCCAGAAAGGTGTCAGGATGATTAGGAATATCAGCGGTGTAAAAGATGTAGAGAACGGGTCCCAGGACGCTGCCCTGAGGAACACCGGCCTCAACGGGATAAAAGTCGGAAAATTCTACACCACAGCGTACTTGAAAGGAGCGGTTTGAGAGATAGGATCTTAGAATGAGGTAGAGAGACTGGGGTAAATGCATTTTAAGCTTGAAGAGTAATCCAGCGTGCCATACCCGGTCAAAAGCTTGCGCTATGTCCAGAAACGCACCAGAACAATACTCTTTGCATTCTAGGGCTGAGGAAATATGGTCTACAACTCGGAGTCCTTGTTGAACAGTGGAATGATGAGAACGGAAACCAAACTGGTAAGAAGGAAGGTTGTGAGATTCTAATATAGGCAGGATTCGTTTTAGAAGGAGCTTTTCGAAGATTTTTGAGAGGATGGGGTTGAGAATTTATTGTTCTCATAATCATGCAATTTTGGACAAAATAGTGTCTTTGAAAGAACACTGTTCCATTTTAACATTTATTTATTTCTTATTTAACATCATATTTATCTATTTAAACACTGTCAGTGTTCTTTCAAAGTTTGTAGGCTAAACATGTCTAAATAAGACACTATTTTGTCCAAAATTGCATGATTATGAGAACAATAAATTCTCGAAACGTCGCATAGATAAAAGTGTTTATTCATTGACTGAAACCTGAGAACAACACAAACTTAAATTATCAACAGTCGAGAACTGATCAAACAATATATATATATATATATAATATATATATAATATATATATATATATACATTTTTTTTTTTTTTTTATAACATCATTTATTGAAATTTACAACTGTATTTTAAAATACAACAAGTAAATGTGTAGATGACAAAAGATAAACAGCGTGATACAGACTTGAGGAAGAACTACCCAATGGCAGCACTCCGGATAGATATACATATATTTATTTATTACTTAGATGTCTAACAGGCAGTTACAACTACCTAATAATGGGACGGAGCCATTGCAGTCAAATATTATGACAGCTGTTTCAGTCTAAATGGTTCTTTTCCGTCTTTTATGAACGCCTTTCGTAATCTAACAGCAGCTCTTTCTAGGCACAACAAAATATTTTATTCTGTGCAGCTTAATGTGGTAAGAAGCTTGGTTTTATCCTGATGGAAACAGTGTGGCAGAATGTAAGTGGGGAATTTTCGAAATTTCTCTAGATTATCTTCAACTAATTATTTTATTTTTACAAAAATTACATTTTTACTTTCACTCACCTATATATGAAGTATATAATAAGTGAAAGTATTGCGATCGTGAAAATTTTCGTATTCGAGTTTTCACCAGAAATATACCTTTTGGGTTCCCTGAATCCAGATGACCTAGTCCCGCAAAAAGGTGTGTGTGTCTGTGTCTAGCTCAAAAAAGTTAAGTTGTATAGAACCGAAAATTCATTTTTTTAGACACTTATACGCCTGACATGTTACAGCAACTTTTACTCAAAATCAGCTAACCAGAAGAACTACTTTGTACCATGCATTTAGCACACTTTTACAATTTTCTCAAAAACGGCTCCAACGATTTTGAGTAAACTCGCTATATCGATGTAAAATTTAATGGGCTTTAATATGATGTAGGTTTCATTCTGATTGAAACAGCCTGACAGGGCTCAAATGCCAATATTCTAAATGTTCTTCCTCTAATGTATTATTAATTTTGCAGATTTCAAAAAATTAGGCACATCATCTTGTTCGTACTGATAAATATGCAAGTTTAGCTAATTTAATGTACAAATAAAAGAGAAAAGTGCAAACATATTTTTTTTATGCAATATTTGTGTTTTTGAACTTAAGAACAGTAACATATTTGTTTAATATACCGTTGGAAAGCTAAAGATTAAAAAAAAAATCTGGTGCGAGCAACACACGACTTTCACTTACCTCCATTTTTAAACCTACTACAAAAAACCAATTTATATAGCCATTATTAGACCTATTTGAATGAATGAAAAAAAGAACTTTACTCTGGGACTAAGTCCCTTGATAATAATACACATGTTCAAAAAAAATAATGATTACAACTGGCCAAAAAACACATTAAAAAAATCTGGTGCGGGCAACACACGACTTTCACTTACCTCGATTTTTAAAATCAATGAAAGAATTTCCAAATACAGTTAGAGATAAAAATATGTGAAATTATTAAAGAATTAATTAAATTGAATTTCTATAGAAACATGTGTTTTATTAAAAAAACTATTATATTATTATCTAAAATAATCAGTTAGTTTTATCGGCTTTTTATCTCTCTCTATTAACTTAATAGAGTTAATTTTTTTTCTAAAATCTTTAGCTTTCCAACGGTGTATGATATTAAAGCCTATTAAATTTTATTAGGCTAAACTCGCTAGAGTTTAATCTAAATCGTCGGAACGGTTTTTAAGAAAATCGAAAAAAGTTGCAAAATGCATGGTATTAAGTGGCTCTTCTGGTAAGCTCATTTTGATGAAAAAGGTTTTGTAACGTCTCGGGCGTATATTTGTCTTAAATATGAAATTTCAGTTTCATAGAATTTACCGTTTAGGAGTTACCACACACTCAGACCTTTTTGCGAGGCTTGGTTATTTGGACTCAAGGGACCCTAAATGTGTATTTCCGTTGAAAACTGGAATTCGAAAATTTTCGCGATCGCAATACTTTCCCTTACTATATATAGTTAGTGAAAGTAAAAAATATTATCTTATACACAAAGTTTGTATCACAATAAAGAGTGATGAAAAGCCGATAAAACTGATTGTTTTAAGTAATAATATCAATATAATAGTTTTTTTTTAATAAAACACATGTTTCTATAAAAATTGATTTATGTCTAATTGTATTTGAAAATTCTTTTATCGATTTTTAAGAAAGGTACTAAGTGTAAGTTGTGTGTCATCCGCACCAGATTTTTTATTTCTGATAATTAATTTCCTCAATGAAATGCCGAACCCACTTTCTTCCTGGTTTAGTCTTCCATTCATTATCCACTCGAGCAGCCAGAAGGTTAGGAAATGGCTATGGGCGTGAAAGATAATGAAGCACTCTCCTTTAACTTTTGTACATCATTATCTCTTTACTTTCTTTTTGGAAGTTGTCTATTTGGTAGCCGATTCTACGAGTAGCTATCTTCGAAATGTCTTCATCAATCGTATTATATTCAAAATTTGGTTATTGTCTTCATGAAATTATTTTGCCGTTTTCGGCTACTTCAACACTTACTAGACAAACGGTCAAACCTTCCTCTTAACTACTAAAGTCTCATATTGATGACTATTTTAAGACCTATGGGGCTTTACTAACCCGAATTTCATCCTTGATACTTATTCATTATTCTCAGTACTGTATTGTCGTTAATATTTTAAAATCTCATCTCTTCTTCCACAGTCCTCTTTTACTTAAGAAGAGGTCAAACCTTTTATAAATAACTGAAGGAATTAGTCCGGGTGGCGGTCATTAAATGAAACAACTGAATAGTTTCAACTATTTTATTGTTTGCCAACGTTTCGACCCCCATTGTGGGTCATCATCAGGGCGTCTGGTAGGTGAGTGGAAAATGAGTTTCCACTCACCTACCAGACGCCCTGATGATGACCCACAATGGGGGTCGAAACGTTGGCAAACAATAAAATAGTTGAAACTATTCAGTTGTTTCATTTAATGACCGCCACCCGGACTAATTCCTTCAGTAATTCTCAACGGTCAACTAATTATATCCACTTTTATAAATAACGTAAGTAGTTGTCGTATTCGCTACTTTTATTTATTTATTTACAACTGTTTTTTGTTTGTGCTCCAATGTTATTTGCCATCTGCAAAACAAAAATTGCAATAAGCAAATATGATTACTTCCGAAAGGCATCTCTAGGCCACCGCCTGAAAAGTTGTCGGGGTGGGTTGTACGGGTTCGTGTAGGATTTAGGTGTTTGGGCCTATGAGTTCATCTTGTAAGCCAGCCTGTCATGAAATCTTTTATAATATTCTGTGGCTGTGTCTGAAACAGTGAGTATGTCCAAGTCCTTGTGAAGTAATTCGTTGGTTACACAAAACGGTGCATCCACGATTTTTTGCAATATTTTCGATTGAAGAGACTGAATTATTTGGATGTTTGGAATATTTAATTGTTTAACTGGGATGTTTAATTGTTTGGAATATTTGGCAGATCCCCATAGCTTTATCCCATATGTCCATAATGGTTTGATCAGTACTTTGTAAATAGTAATTTTGGTACTCCCGGATAATTTGGATCGTTTGTGAAGCATACGGGATAGTAGTCCAAATCGTCTGTGTCAGCTGTTGTCTTTTAAGTCTAATGTGGGTCCTCCATGTCACTCTTTTGTCTAAGTACAGTCCGAAATATCGTACTTCCTCTGATGTCAGAATGGATTTATCCTCGAAATAGACTGCTGGACAATCCCCATGATTGAGAGTGAAAACGATAAATAGACTCTTTGATTGATTCGTTTTCACTTTCCATCTATTAGCCCAACTGGACAAATCATCAATGTGGTTTTGCAACATGAAGGATGCAAGAATTGGGTTTCGATGGGATGTCAAAAGAGCTGTATCGTCTGCAAAAGTGTCTAGTAAGATGTGATCATTTTCTGGTAAGTCTGCCATGTAGATATTAAATAGTAACAGTCCCAGTACACTGCCTTGAGGGACTTCTGCTTGAACACGTTTTATTCCAGAAAATGCGTCTCCTACTTTTACAGTAAAGTGTCGGTCTGTCAAGTAAGAGAGTAATATTAAGTAATACGTTGGAGAAAGTAACTTTTTGAACACGCTATTTTTTTTAATACTATAAATATAACCGTAATTTTGTTTGTTTAATGTTTTTATTTTGGTGCCAGACACAAGACTGTTTTTGTACACTACTGTTATTCTTAGGAGAGGGAAAGTCCTGGTGAGTAAAAAAAATATATTTGTTTTTCTTCTAAATAAGTCTAATACCTTGTAATTAATAGGTTAAAGCTTTTGTCTAAATCTAAAGTGTTGAAGTAGACGAAAACGGCGAGTAGCTTCTTGTCGTTTTAGTCTTGTATGAGGATTCCCAGCTAGATATTTATCAAGAACCTTGGGATCAGATATGTTCAACAGGGATTAAAGGATACTGTAGGGTAGAAAGCCATAGGTTTAGGACGAAGGATACAGGTTATTTGGGGAGCCAGGTGGCTGAATGGGTTGGCTTTGCCTAGCAAGCAGAGACGACCAAAACTTGAAACCAAAGAATTACAAGTTCGTGTCTCGGGAGCTTTAATCTCGGCATTCATCCCCCGGTCTAACCCCCTGGCCTGAGAAACCCACGCATAGCCTGCAAAGGCGAGGTAGGTGTGAACAAAAAAAGGTTATTAGATGAGATTTATTGGATTTTATATTTATTTTCCAGTTCTGACACTGTACTTGTAAATCTTTAAGGATTGAAGAGTATCGCTGATTAAATTTAAAGTATTTTACCTCGTTGGTGTAATTCTCCTTCCCACCAGCTTCTCCATTGTTTTGTTCTACCCTCAAATATACACTATTAATGAAACACTACATTTTAGAATCCTTAAGAAATATGTTATTCTTTGAGTAAGTCCTTCAAACTTTGGTAACATCCACTCTACGACAGCTCTATAATTTTTTTGTTTCCCTCCATGTGATGTGAAATAGGTTCAATTATCCGCTATCAAGTCGTTTCGGGTTGTCCTTGTCCTGTTGAAAACAGGAAAAAAAAACTTCTAAATGAGGACAAGATACGAGTTCTCAAAGTATTCGGTTGTCGCTCGTGGAATGTCCGATAGCTAAACCTTGAAAGGATTAAGACGTTGCATGTTGATTCTTAGGACAATATTTACCGTCTATAATAAACGATTGCTAATTCTCTATTAGATAACAGTGTCTAATTCTCAAGTTGGGATGAATATCTTAGTTACATTTCAAACGTGAAAATTTAGAGCCGGAGCAAGCCTTTCACTTACCTTGGTTGTTAAAATTAATTTAACATCTATTGGGCGTAATGACTTACCTGTTGTTCGCCTAAGAAAACAAAGTAACCGAACCTAACCTTCAACAACTATTAAATAAAATTAGATTTAAATTCAGTTTCGTTGAAAACATATATTTTAGATTAAATATATTTAGATTAAAATTTATATTTAATATATATATATAATGTTTAAATATTATATATTATTTATTTATGTTTATATATATATATATATATATATATATATATATATATATATAGTTAGATTAAACTTTTTACATGACTATTTGGACTCACAGAGGACCCTAATACGTGTATTTCCGGTAAAAACTTTTTACCCATTTCATATATAGGCAAGTGAAACTAAACAATTAAACCTGGGAAGTACTTTTCTTTATTTTTCTTCTTCAGATGGTCATGAAATACTTCGTATTTACCCTTCTTATATTTTAACAATGCTACCAACCGTATTTAACAATCCAAACTATATATGTGGCATTAAATAAAAAAAAATACTGTACCTCTCCAACCCGTGTAAGGTCTTGGGCCCAGTACATATAGAGATTCATACTGTTTCTAGTTCAACGGTCGTGCAATGAGGTGATTAGGCCGAGACCACACTCAATTTTTTTTGAGGCGATATATTCTCGATAGCTCGAGGTTACTAGGCAGAACGACATTACAAAAAGAAAAATAGTTGGGTTGCGTATTAGGCGATCAGCATCCATGTAATGGGACCTGGCTTTCTCTGCTTCTCAGCCTATCTCGCAATCCACTTCTTTTCCTTCTTTCAGTCCTCTAAGGTAGTTTGTCCTATACATTATATTTTGTTTGTCAATCCATTTAACGCCCCTTTATGTTGCTGTGGCTAATTGTACAATGCTACAGTGGAAGTCCTAAACTTGCTTATCCAGGTTTAATTAGGATATGGATCGTACATCGTACCGGCTCGGGGCAACATTTTACGTCCCAACCGAAGGACGGTATAACTAAGGATTTTTCACTCCTATTAAAAAATCACTGTTCCATCTCCTAGGTTTGAACCGCGGGTTACAGCTAGTTTATTTATATTTTCTACTTTATTAAAAAAAATACATTTAGTAAATGCAAGGGAAATATTCGTTGCTAAGTTACTTAGCTCGCGGCTTCTATCTAGAAACTAAATGGTTAGAATTTATAAAACTATTATTCTTCCGACGGTTCTTTACGGATGTGAAACGTGGCCGCTTACTTTGAAGGATGAACAACGGCTTAAGGTTTTTGAAAACAAGGGACTGCGTAAAATATTTGGTCCGAAGAGAGATGAGACCACTGGGGAGTTTAGAAGGTTGCACAACGCGGAATTGCGGATCTTGTATCCTGTGAATATAATTGAGTCGACAGCATCGCGGAGACTCAAATGGGCGCGTAAAGTGGTTGTGTTGGTGAACCGACTGGTAAGCGTCCGAAAGACTGGCCGAAGCGTCGATGGGAGGATTGCGTTAAGGCTGATCTCGGGGGCTTGGGCTTGAACGGTGAATATTGGACGAGTCTGTGTAGGCAGACTTTGGTGGTATCGGCATCGAACCTTCCGGTTCGGTAAGCCTATTATTATTAAGGGAAATATATTACTGATGTCATCAGACTCATGTAGAGACACTAACCATTAGCAGCACTCTTATACGCATTCTAAATCATAAGATCTTGCGGTCATTTTCTTTTACGAGGCCTCGGAGGATTATCAGGAATTAAAGCGGAAGCAATGATTGAAACTAGTGTATTGGAGTGGGAAAGGATTTTGCTATGGAAGATCGGTACTTTGTGCCAAACCAGCAACATATTCAACATTTAGGTCATTATGAATGAATTATCCGTGACGTAGTATGGAGCATTGAAGATTTCACGAAGGATTTTAGATTGCAAGGATTGGATAAGATAAGAATTCGATGATTTAGTAGAGCCCCAAAGCTTAACTCGGAAAGTCGAGATAGTGGTCTTATTATGGTCTTGAAAATGAGCCTTTGTAATTAAGAAGAAGTCTAAAGCGCCTGTCTTGTAAGTTGCCGATTTTTTTAAATGTTTATTATTTATTAAGTAATATTAGGTTCTGTCTCAATGAGGGCATTGGTAATATTGATAAAAAAATCTAGGACTCGCTAAACACGGCTTTCACATACCTCCGTTGTTATTTGGTTGTGTCAAATCAAAGATGCGTTTTCAAGGTAAAGGATTTTTTTTAAAAATACGACATGAAAACAACATAATTTATTTACCTTCTTTTTCTACACATTTTTCCCAACGTGAAACCAACTTTTTTATCCCCGAACTGAAAAACTCTGATCTTTGAAGTGAAACAAAATCTGAAAATGCACTTTTCACTTGATCATAATTTTCAAAAAGTATTCTTTTGACGAAGTTGTCTAAATTCCTGAACAGATGGTAATCTGTTAGAGACAAGTCGGGAGAATATTGTGGGTGCCGAAGAACTTCGTAGCCCAGTTCTTTCAATTTTTGAACGGTATGTTTTGAAACATGGGGTCTTGCTGCCGCTCAGTGAGATCATGAGGTACCCATGTATCGATCTTTTTTACTTTCCTAATACACTTAAAATGTCTGGAAACGGTAGATGCACTTGCATTTAGTTGTGCTGAGAGTCATGTTGTACTGAGGTCTTCCTTGGGGCAAGTTTTCCAAGTCGGTATCCTCAGCTGAAAACCTAGCAACACCAACGGCGAATGGTCCGTTCATTACCACTCTCTTCCCCAAACGCCTTGCAAATATTTCTAGCGGCCTCAGCTGCTGAATGGTCGAGTGTAAACTCGTACAAAAATATTACTCGAAAATCGCGTGTTTCCATGTTCATATTTTGAAGTATAATAAAAAGTGGGTAATTGATTGGGAAGCTAATGTTTATAATACAAAGGTAGAGGATTAGTAACTGCTTACTTTAAATTTGTAAACATTCGGAAGAAAACAACAGAGACCTGCAAAATCCTTTATGCGTTTCAGAAACTATAAAAACGGACATTTCATGTGAAACAACCCAGTAATTAAGTTAAGAATTTTTAAAAACATTTAGAGATGAAAATAAATTGTTAAAGAATAAATTACATAGAGTATTAATAGAAACATGTTTTTTTATTAAATAATCTGATATATTCTTATCTACGACAATTAGTTAGTTTTATGGGCTTTTCATCATTCTTCGTTTAGTTTTCCAATTTTGTAAATAAGATAATATTTTTTCTAAAATCTTTAGTTTTCGAACGTTAAATTATCCACCTATATTACTGTTTATATGTTCAAAAAAACGAAAATAGCATAAAAAAAAAAAATTTGTTTGTTCCTTTCTCCTTTAGTAGTAAATCGAATTCGTTAAACTTTTATATGTATACTTGTTTATCAATACTAACAAGATGATGTTGTTATTTTTTGGAATCAACAAAATTAAAGGTACTGTAGTGGACGGAAATCCAAAAGTTCGACACTTAAGCCCTGACAGACTATTTTAATCAGATTAAAACGTAAAATCAAAATAGGTAAAGCCGTTATTGAGAAAATCGTAAAAAGGTGCAAAATGCATGTAATAAATTATAACTTTCGGTTAGCCGAATTTAGAGGAAAAGTTCTTGTAACATGTAGGACGTATAGTTGTCATAAATAAGTAATTTTAGTTACGTACGTTTTTTCGTTTTCGTGCTAGACTTACCATACACACAGGCACACAGATCTTTTTTCGGGACTTTGCTCATTTCTTCTCACGGGATCCTTAAGCGTTTATTTTTTGTGAAAACTGGAATTAGAAAATTTTAACGATCGAAATACTTTCTCTTACTATATTTATTTTATTTTTTTCTCACTCTCCGGTTTTATTATTATTCACAAATACAATATACATATATTTCAGGATATCTGAGTTTTTATTACCCTTTACTATATATTTCAAGTAAGTAATTAATAATTCAATAAGTAAAACAATTAACGAGAATTCAGTATAATGATGACTTATAGATCATAAATGCGCCAAAAATACATTGGTTGGTTGGTTGTTATATTTTATTAGCACAAAACATCTCGGTCATTAGTGCCAGACTCTCATTTTAGAAAATCAATTTTAGGTTAAACAATGTTCAATAATTTTACTTAAAAACAAATATTAAACAATAGTAAGAATAAATATAACAGCATTAATCAAAGATAAATATATATCAGGTTAAATAAAATGCGTAAAATATTTGGTCCGAAGAGAGATGAGGCCACTGGGGAGTTTAGAAGGTTGCACAACGCGGAATTGTGGAGTTTGTACCCTGTGAATATAATTGAGTTGATAGCATCGCGGAGACTCAAATGGGTGCGTAAAGTTGTTGGGCTTAGTGAGGAACGGATTCCGAGAAAGTTGGTATTCGCTGAACCGACTGGTAGGCGTCCGAAAGGTAGGCCAAAGCGTCGATGGGAGGATTGCATTAAGGCTGATCTCGGGAGCTTGAGCTTGACCAGTGAACATTGGACGAGTCTGTGCAGGCGAAGTTTGGTGGTATCGGCATCGAACCTTCGGGTTCGCTAAGCCTATTATTATTATTATTATTATAGTTAAAAAAGGAAGGCATTAATTAATTTAAAAAAAAATAAAAAAATTAATAATAATTTTTAAAATAATAATAATAATAGCTCTAATATAGCTATAATATTATTATTATATATATATATATATATATATATATATATATATATATATATATATATATATTATATAATAATAATATATAATATATTATATTATTATTATAATATTATCTAACATAGCTATAATATTATTAATAGCTATAATAATAATAGCTCTCTATTAATAATAATAATAGCTGAGGAAGTGCGAAATTCTGAAATAATAATAATAATAATAGAAAAACAAACAATAGCCACGAAATCATACAGAAAACATATCAGCGGAGAGGACATAAGTGACCTATGCCGTTTGTGCAAAAAGACTGCTGAGAGCATACAACACGTAACTTCGGGTTGTCCAATTCTGGCTGGTACGGAGTATCTCCAAAGACACAACAATGCAGCGAAAATTATTCATCAATCAAGGATGAATCTCCTAAGCACCCATTCTCCCTATTACAGATATGATCCATCACCAATTACTATCGGTCACAAAACTAAAATTTATTGGGATCATCCTATCATTACGGACCATACAGTTTTAAATAATCGGCCTGACATTTTAGTTATTGACAAAAATAGAAAATTGGCACAGATTACTGAGATAGGTGTCCCATCGGATGATAATCTTAAAAAAACTGTCTCTGAAAAGAAAAGGAAATACCAGGAACTGGCAGAGGAGCTTAAGCAACTCTACGGATTAGAGAACCCAATTATATTATCCTGCAATGGCCTGATTCCAGAGAGCACGCTAGAATCAATCCAACAACTAGAGCTACCTATAAAGATTCTATCGGATGTTCAGCGAGCAGTCGTTCTAGAAAGAAGACAGCAGAAACTGTTGGAAATTTTTTAAATATAACATGATAGGAGCCTAACCCTTGACTCATTGAGTCCGGGTTGGTGAAAATCGTCAGCGAAAGTAAAAAATAATAGTAAAATAAAATTTTTAAATCTGCCAATAATAGTGAGACATATATAATATGTTTGTCCTACAAACACGTTGTAATAATTATTCTATCGTGACGTAATCAGAAACTTGCTTAAGATTAATCCTAGGTCATAAATAATAACTCTACGGATAACGTTTTACAATAAAAGGATAGACATTGAGATATTTATCTTCTTTTTGTATTAATTGTTCATAAACGGTCTCTATCTCTAAAATGACATAGCTAGTTTGGCTACATGGTGGGAAGTGAAAATGAATGGTACAAAGAATGTTTTCATTGTCTTTGCGCTTAGCCGCGGTATATGTCCAGAAGTATAATAATTATAATAATAGCTAGACGCTGGACGGGACGGAACACCTTAAGAGGCACGACGATGTTGCCAAGATATATCATCAGGCGATTGGTCTACAAAGGAAGTTATTAAATGAATCAATAATGTATTACCAATTCAAACCTAAAGACCTCGTTTGAAGGGAAGGTATATTAATCTGGTCCGTGCAACAAACGACTTTAACTTACCACGCTTGTTAAAATCAATTTAAGATTTTTTAAATACCGTAAGATATGAAATTAGTTTAAAGAATTGATTTTCGATAGAAACATGTGTTTTATTAAATAATCTGTTATGTTATTATCTAAAACAATCAGTTAATTTTATCGGCTTTTCATCACCCTCCATTACATTTTACAAATTTGTGCATAAAATATTATTTTTTCTAAATTTTTTAGCTTTTCAACTGTATATTATACATATATAATACGGTACTCATCTTTAACAAAACAAAACTTACATTTGCACTTTTCTCTTTCTGTTTATTATCGAATTCATTCAAATTATATATTTACCTGTTTTTTAGCAAGGCTTATCAGATGATATGGCTAATTTTTTAGAATCTTTAAAATAAAAGGTGCTTTAGAGGAAGAAATTTTGAAATATCAGCACTTAAGCCCCGTCAAACTATTTCAATCATAATAAACTAAAACCTACATGATATTGAAGCCCGTCCAATTTTAAACCGATATAGTGAGTTTAATCAAAATCGTTAAAGCAGTTTTTGAGAAAATCGCAAATAGGTGCAAAATGCATGGTATAAAGTAGCTCTCCTGGTCAGCTGATTTTGATGAAAAGGTGACTGTAAAACCTCGGGTCTCTTAAATATGAAATTTTAGTTTCATGGGACTACTCGTTTTTGCGCTTGACTTACGTCACACACACACACAGACACACCTGGTGATTTGGACTCAGGGGACCCTAAAACATCTATTTCCGTTGAAAACTGGAATTCGAAAATTTTCACGATCGCAATACTTTCAATATAGTAAGTGAAAGTAAAAATGTAAGGAACCAATCATTTATAACTGATCACACGGTAATCCACAGCCGGTCTGACATCGTCCTCATTGACACTAATAAGAAAAATGCAGAGCTAATCGATATAGCTGTCCCGAATGATGGCAACACTAGTTCAGTATGCGCAGAAATAAATCGCAAGTATCAAGCTCTAGCAGCCGAGCTAAAGGAACTGCAGAGGCTGGATAGTGATATCCAGCAACGTTCTGGCACCTAAGTCCACTGTGGAAGCCATTGAGCATCTGGACCTATAAATGTTGTTATAAATGAAAGCTTTACTGCTGAATTATTAGGATTTTCCTAAATATATAATAATATTTTAAAACTAAAATCACCTGAAGCGGTTGGACTTAATCTCTCCCTCTCCAGGGATGGTCTAATTGCAATAAATAATGCGTTTTATTAATGAAATTTACATATATAAAATTACTATACATTTATGTTGCATAAAATGCAAAGACCTTAGTCCATCTGCTGAATATCGCGTTTTAACAAAAAGTTCTTTACAAATATTGTATAAGTAATAATAAAAACATATAAATAACTGGACATTTATCTTTTTCCATTTTTTAAAATTTTTATTAAATATTAAACTCTGAAATAAGCATATTTCTATATTTCCATGCCCTTATATTATAATTGTATAGGAATGCCCAATTTTCACCGTTTAGATAATTTTTGTATTGCTGTTTGGACAATACTGCCCCGCCAAGGTACGCTTTCTTATTCTGATAACACAGAGCAGACCTCTAAATAATGGTTTGAGTTTGAGACAATTTGTTTAACTGTAGGAAGCTAATAGGAAGATATTTTATAGTGATTTGAGTATGGAAACATTTTAAAAATTTTTTTCTCGCTTTATCAAGTTTTCTATTGGTGTGTTCAGTGAATGTAAGAGATTTGTCTATTGTTAAGCATAAGACTGTACGAATTATGACCAATGTGATGGGAGCTGAATTTATCTTGATATGGCGGTTTATTTGTGGGCGACGTTTAGTGAACAGTATTGCTTCCGATTAGGTGAGAATAATTTTTAGCTTAAATTTTATGAAATATTTTTTAAACTTTTTAAAGTAATTTTGTTATCGATTTACTATTGTATCAATACGATATGGAGAAGTATACTATACGGTAGGTCGGAAATGAACAAATTAAACAGCATTGGAGATAGGCAAGAGCCTTAGGGAAGACTCGCTGAGATATTGAATATTAGATATATCTATTTATATTTACTACTGTATTAAATTAAATACGGGATCACTTGTAGTTGGGTGGCTAGCGTAACAGCCTCCCATGCTAAAGGTCACGGGTTCAAACCCGCAGGTGGTCCTAGGATTTTTTAATGGGAGTAAAAAATCCTTAGTTACGCCGTCCTTCGGAGGGGGACGTTAAAAGGTGGTCCCGAGCCTGTGCGATGTCAGGTACTCGTTAAAGATCCCTATCCTAATAAAACCTGGATAGGCAAAATTTAGGACTCCCAATGTAGCATCGTCCGATTAGCCATAGTAGCATAAAGTGACGTTAAATAAATAAACAAACAAATTAAATACATTTAGTAAATGCGAGGGAAATATAATGCTATGTGATTAAACACATGTAGAGACACTACACAGTGTACACTATACGTTCTCATACGTATTCTAAATTTAAAAAATCGCGGTCTTCTTTTCAGTCGCATCGGAGAATTGTCAGGAATCGAAGAGTAAGCAAAGACGGCAACTAGTGGATTAGAGTAGGAATGTAGTATATCATGAAAGGAATGGTACCTGAGATTAATTTTCAGCTTCAATTTTATAAAATTTTTGTTAAACTTTTTAAAGTAATGTTGTAGGCGCTTTACCATTTTATCAATGCCGTCCGTATTTTTTATTTTATTTTTTCTATATTAATTACATTTCTTTACCCTTAAAAAATCCTAATGTCACAAGTTTAAAAATACATTTATATTATAGTTTTCTCTCATATTTCCTTAATATCACAATAAAAATAACTTCAAATCGGTACGATCAGATAAAACTGTTTTTTCTCTCTCACATAATTACACAACTTTCTAATCTAACTAAAAATCGTACGATTTGGCTCGATATAACAATTTAACTCAAATGACCCTGTTGACTACGAATGGAGAAGAAAGTAAAAAATTAGTCTTATAGAAAACTCCAAAACGGGTTTGTTCCAACGCGAACCCTCGCGACGAGTCTGATGGAAAGTAAGCGGATATTTACGTAACCTTCTTTCAGGTGAGGCCCCTAGGCATAGTTCTAATATATTTAATATCTTTTATATCTATCATATAAAAATTAACACCTCACTTTTATGCTACTGCGCCTGATCAGACGACTGTGGGAGTCCTAAGTTTTTCCTATCAAGGTTTAATTAGGATAGGGATCTCTAACGAGTACCTGACATCGCACAGCGTCGGGACCACTATATTAGGTTCCCTCCGAAGTGCAGCATAACCAAGGAATATTCAGTTCCTAAAAAAAAAATGATGGGACCATCTACCGGGTTTGAACCCGCGACCTTTAACATATAAGGCCGGTAGTTACTACACCACAGACGGTTCCCTTTTGTCTTTTACTTAACCATTCATGGAATGTATAGAATCAGGCAAAGCATAACGTATGAGAGAAATTGAAAATACACGTTATAGGGTCGTCTGAACTCAAATGACTATTATCATCGATATAAATAATTTTTTTATTATTCTGGTACATGTTCCATTGGAATCACATATATAAAATGTGGAAAATTCAGAGTCTTCAGAGTCAGAGAGTGAATTAAATACATATAAACAAGTGAACAATTATTTATATAAATTATAAAAATGTAAATGAGAAGACAAAATAAATTTATTTACAATTCTGTTGTCACTGGATAATCATTAAATGATTAAATATGTGGGATTTGAAGGTACAAAGAGAGTTGGAGCGACGAGTGGAAAAAGGAATAGAATTCCATAAGATTCAGGATCAAAGGAGAAAAGATCTATCGAAATTTGCAGTTCGGTGGGTCGTAGTTTATCTGAAGACCTGGGACGTGTGCGAGTATAACGGTGATGGGTAGAGGATTTGAATTGTAGGAGGTCAAAAATGTAAGATGGGCGGCGGGATTGGATAACTTGGTAAAGGAATTACGCAAGGAAATTTTTCTGATGATTGATAGGGTTAAGCCACCTGAAGTCGCTATCAAAATAATGATATAATGAAATGAAAAAAAGTTTTTATTATCCTAGGACTAAAGTCCCTTAAGAATAAAAAGAAAGTACAGTTTTGTTGACTGGAACAGTCTGGTCATAGATTTAAACAACTAAAGCTATACTGAAATAATGACTTGAGGTAATAATAATAGGCTCACCGAACCCGAAGGTTCGATGCCGATACCACCATATTCCGTCTACACAGACTCGTCCAATGTTCTCCGTTCAAGCCCAAGCCCCCAAGATCAGCCTTAACGCAATCCTCCCATCGACGTTTCGGCCTACCTTTCGGACGCCTACCAGTCGATCAGCAAATAACAACTTTCTCGGAATCCGTTCCTCACCGAGCCCAACAACTTTACTCGCCCATTTGAGTCTCCGCGATGCAATGAGCTCAATTATATTCACAGGATGCAAGTTCCGCAATTCCGCGTTGTGCAACCTTCTAAACTCCCCAGTGCGCTCATCTCTCTTCGGACCAAATATTTTATGCAGTACCTTATTTTCGAAAACCTTAAGCCGTTGTTCGTCCTTCAAAGTAAGCGGTCATGTTTCACATCCGTAAAGAACCGTTAGAAGAATAATAGTTTTATAAATTGTAACCTTTAGAGGTAATAATAAACCATGTACATATTTACGAATCAAACTCTTAGAATAAAATAAATAAATAAAAATAGATACTTTATAAGAGATAATTGAAATAGTATAAAAACAAAAGTAAATCGGTATTTCTAGCATCTGCGGTTTGGGGTTATTGTGTATTTGACTGGGAAAGGAAAAGGTGGTTGAAAAGGACCGATTTAAAGGAGGAAGCAGTTCTTACATGACGGGCCTCAGGAGGGATAGAATTCCAAAGAGAGGTTGCTTTGGCTAGAAAGGAGTCGTCAGGAGAGGTCTGAAAGACGGGATCTGGTAAAACGGGACTGAATTGAAGATTTAAATTTAAGGGTTTGGAAGATATAGCTGGAGCGCTGAATTCTGATCATCTATCAGGAAGGAAGCTAAGAAATACTGCCATCTGAGATATAGTGAGTTTAATCAATATTGCGAAAACCGTTAAAAAAACGTTGGTCGAAAAAGATGCAAAATACATGGTAGAAGTTAAGTGAAAAAAAAAAAATTAAACCTGAAAAGTACGTGTATCTTTTATTATTTTTTTTCTCCTTGTTATAAAATCTAACGACATTTAATAATCCTCAATATATATTTTATAAATAAATAAGTTGCGGTTACATACATCGCATATATTAATTTTGAATATGAAATTTTCCTCAAAGCTCCCAACTTGTTCACGAATAAACTCATCCACAAAGATCTTAATGTTTCATATGTTGCTGATTTGGACCGAACCAGGTACCTCTCCTTCCATGACAAACTCCATGCTTGCCGATGGGTAACTTCTCAACGTCTTGTTAATTTCTATTTTCTTTTAGCCTATATACTTGCTGTATTATGTAATACAGTTGTAAATATCAATAAATAATAAGCACTGTCCTCAATACTTATGCTGATGACACGTGTGTCTTATCCGTCCATAATGATCCAACTACTGCATCCCAAACCCTTCAGCCCCACATCAAAGCCATTGAAGAATGGTGTCAAAATTGGAGGATTAAAATAAATCCCAACAAATCCCACCAAATCACCTTTACCCTTCGTCGCGAACCGATGACTTCCTGCCCCCCAGTATCCTTTATTAACATTACCCTTACTTCTGTAGAACAAATCCGATACCTAGGTCTCCATCTTGACAAGCGCCTTACTTGGAATCCTCACACAAGACTGAAACGACAAGAAACTGCTCGAAGATATCGATTACTACAACACTTACTAGACAAACGTTCAAAACTTCCAGTACATTACAAAAGACTCATCTACATCACAATTATCAGACCTATTTGGACATATGGAATCGAGCTTTGGGGCTCTACGAAACCATCCAATTCCTCCCGTATCCAGTCTCCTGGACTCCTCCATAATGACCTAAACATCCCATTTGATGCAGACATAGCCCGTGATAGATATTCCTCTTTCCATTCTAAACTCCCTGCCCATACAAATCCACTTGTCCGTAATTTATCTTCCTCAGATATCCCTGATAACCCTCCAAGGCGACAGAAAAGAAGATGGCCTCGGGACCAACTGTATTACAATAGTTAGGGAAGTGCTACCACTGGGTGGTTCTTTCTCAAGACATTTTCATGACTTTTTATATTCATTCTACATATTTACTTATTGTATTATTTAGTACAGTTGTAAATTACTATAAATAAAAAAAGTAAAACAAAAAAAATAATAATAAAAAAAAATTTCTGTTTCGTTCAAATTTTCTTTTTTAAGGCAGACACAACATACCCACCAACGAATTAATACCAAACTAATACTATCTCGTTTTAAATCTATATTGTAATTTTGCCCAATTACAATTTGTACTAATTTACAACCCATAATTAACGTGTTAATTGACGTAAATATAAATTAGACACATATTACCTTGAAGCTGGA
>JAJSOM010000255.1:0-19643 GCA_023052935.1 Piezodorus guildinii
TGTTGCCACACTACATTTTTATACTGTAAAATGAAGTTTCATTAAAATTATTATTAAATAAATTCTTTAAATTATTTCAGAGTGAAAATTTTCAACTTTCTTGTTTAAATTTCAACTGGTTTAAAAAAAAAGCTTTATGAAATTGTCACCTGTTAAAGGCAGAGAAGCGGAATAGAAGAATAGGGCCGCCTAGAATAAGTTGTTCATTGATTAAAACTTTGTCAATGAAGCCTACCTCCCACCAGCTGCATATGTGGCTCAAGGCTAATCCAAACTTTTTTCAACTTCCTTGGCTATTGCAGTGCTAACTTCTCCCTTCGTGTAGGTTTCTAGGGCTCTGTCTCAGTCCCTATCACTTTTTTTTTTTTTTTTCTAACACAAGGTAAATTCTTTCCTGTTATTGGAAATTTCAGAAATTCCAAGTCTACGATATAGAAGAGGAGTGGCATGTAAAAGCCAGGTTTTGAAAGAGCTACTAAGATTACGGGTATTTTGTAGTTTTGAAACGAATTCGGTTATTGATATTATTTTATGTGACACCACCGATTCCAAAAAGTACCATATACAGTAAACCCTCGTTTTAACAAACTCCATGGGACCAACAAATTCTCTGTCCGTTATAAAAGAATACGTTATATCCGAAAAATAAGTCACGCCACCATGAGGCCATAGTGCACCTGCAGATCACACCATATTCCTTGAATCTTATTCAGCAGTCCTATTAACCTTTATATACCCTGTCCCTTCTCCCAGGACTCACTCTCTTCAAGTCCTCGCAGTAATTACGGTACGTAATCTATGTCAGATCTAGTATAGCCATATTTGTTATTATCAAGATTGTCATTATTGTCTTTTAAAGTGTTATTATCGATATTTTGTAACTTTTGAATAAATAAAATATTTTTTTTTTTCAATAACGAGTACGAACACCAAAATTGGCGCCCGAACAGGGACTGCATATTTTTATCGCAGTTTTAAGAACCGAGTTTCCGCAGATCCGAACTTTTTCCGCAAATCCAGAATTAGGACTACCGCCTAGGATTCCTCACCTGTGAAGACTCAAGATTTTGGCTTACCTACCGAGGACTACCAACTTCGAGATCTTCAGATTCTGGACGAGTTCACTCACCCCGAGCATCTCGCAACGCAGGCAAAGTCTCTTATCTGCACTCAACCTTGGCCGGACTTCACTGTCGTCAGGTATCCAGCTCAAGGACAGATCTTCACACCCCGTCGAAGATTATTTTGACAGCGTACTCAATTTTTGTAAGTTAATTTCCTTTACTATTGTAATTTTATGTCTGATGATTATTTAAATTCTTTAATCCTGCGAGTAAATAATTTAATATTAACTACAAATATGGCAAGCTTTCAAATTAAATCGGCAGACTACGATCATATCCCTAATTTTAATGGAAATCCACACAATCTGTTAAAATTCGTGACAGTTTGTAGACAAGTTTACCAATCGTGTGTAAACCGGACAACCTCGTTTAAGGAACTAAACGAACAAAGATTATTAAGTAAACTTTTAGCAAAACTTACGGATGAAGCTGATTATATAAATACAACGTGCGAATTTAGTCGTGTTGAAGAATTACTAAATTATCTCGAAAGAACCTTCAGAGACAGCCGCTCAATTGAACAATTATCGCATGAATTATTTAATAACAAAATACATCATAAGGAACACCCTCTTGATTTCCTTCAAAGAATTGATAAGATCCGCACTTTAATAATTTCTAAACATCGGATAGAAAACACACCAAATAGAGAAACAATTATTAGCGCATTAGAGAAAAGTATTCTTTATTTTTTTTACACTAACATGCCCCTTCACATAAGAACATATCTTATGACTAAAGCAGAAAAGTTAAGAACATTAGATGATTTGAGAAATTTAATTCAGAATGAGAACCATCTACTCTTCGATGACCTCATAAATTCGGGAAATATGAGAAAACCCGGAGAACATGATTACAAAAGAGGCTTCGACCATAAGAAAAAGTTCGATAAAAAACATCACAAACGATTTAATAATTGGCAAAATCCCAATAACCCGTATAACCCACATAATCAAAGACAAGAGCATCAATATCGACAACAAGAACCTCCACAAGACTACCGGCAGAATAATAATAATAATAATTATTATTACCAACAATGGCCCCGTCAAGAACAACAAAGGTATTTCAACGGTTCAGGTCGATACCGGAATCAAAATTATAATAATAATAAGAAAGATGAAAATCCAACTGTATCCATGAGAACAGTTAGCGCATTCGGGAATAAACCGAAACAGCCTAATTTCCAAATTCAGCAAGAAGACCCGAAAGACCAAGAAATCAGAGAATTAAGAGAGAAATTAGAAAAATTAGATCCAAATAATTCTTTTTTAGAGAAAGGCCCGCCAGACAATCAAAACACATAAAAGAAGAGAATAAAAGCCAACTGCCTATGTTAAAGACCACGCGAATCGTAAATGGCTTATTGATACCGGATCTTGGAAGAATTATATAAGACCAGACATTGTACCACCAGATGTTGAAAGAGAAAAAGAAAATTTTACAATAAAAACAGCAACCGGAGAAGAACTTGGCACGGAATCTATTTCAGTTTATTGCAGAAATAATTTTCTTAAAAAACCCCGAAAAAATAAAATTTTATCTATTTAATTTCAGTCCCAATTACGAAATACTACTAGGAAATGAGACAATGAGGGAAATGAAATTTAATATCGATTTCGAAACCAACAAAATAAAAACTCGCTATACAGAGTTTGATTTTATTATGGAAGACGAAGTTTTTAAAATTAGTTTTGAAAGAAGGCGAAAATCAGATAAAAGTAGAACAAAATAAAAATCTATATTTTATTGACTATGAAGATGATAAGATAAAAAATTTAAAACCCGGCATCTATATCAAAATATAATAATCGACAGTAAAGTTAACGAAACCATATATTTACCTTTATACTATTTGCAAAAAGAAGAAGTAGAATTAACAGATTCTAATAAAAAAGGAAAACCATGAAATAATAAAACAAATCCCCCAACTAATCAGAACCGACCATATACCTCCTCAAGAAAAATCAAATTTTAATTAAATTATTATCGAAATATCCATCAGTATTTAAGAACTGAAAATGATCCCCTTTCAGCCACTGATTATTGGAGCTAAGATTAAAACAAAAACCGAAGACCCGATATATTCGAAAAATTACAGATATCCCCACCAATTCAAAGAAAATATTAAGGAAGAAATAAAAAGATGTTAGAATCCAAAATAATAAGACCCAGCAATTCCCCTTACAATTCTCCCCCTTTTTGGGTTTTCCCGAAAAAGCCCCGACGCATCAGGAAAAAGAAAAATACGAATGGTGATTGATTACAAGAAATTAAATCGAGAAACAACCCCGGATAAATTCCCCATTCCTAATATTGAAGACCTTTTAGGCAAATTAGGAAAAGCGACGATATTTACAGCAATGGACCTTTGCTCAGGCTTCCATCAAATAAAAGTCGAAGAAAGTTCTATCCCAAAAACAGCATTTTCTACAGATCAAGGCCACTTTGAATTCCTTCGCATGCCATTTGGACTCAGTAATGCCCCAGCAACGTTTCAAAGAGCCATGAATATCATTTTTTCAGATTCTATTAACGTTTTAAATCTATATGGACGATATTTTAATTTTTTCTGAAAATTACAAAGATCATTGGAAACATTTAGAAGAAACTCTTAAAAAGTTAGAAAAACATAACTTAAAGATTCAGCTCGATAAGACAGAATTTTGCAAGAAAGAATTGTTATTCCTCGGACATATTATCAGCGAACGCGGGCATAGAACCTAATTCCAGAAAAGATAAAAGCAGTAAAAGATTTTTAAACTCCCTAAAAATGAAAAAGAAATTAAAAGCTTTTTAGGATTAACTGGTTTCTATAGGAAAATGATACCAAATTACGCAAAGATAGCTTCCCCATTAACGAGATGTCTTCGAAAAGATCAAAAAGAAATCAAACCAGAGTTATATGAAAACGCTTTTGAGAAATTGAAACAACTTGTATGTAGTATGCCCCATTTTGCAAATCCCAGATTTTCAATCAGGACTTTTTCTTAACAACTGACGCAAGTAATTTCGCCATTGGTGCAGTATTAGCACAGAAGAAAGATGGAAAAGAACTCCCTGTATGTTTTGCATCCAGAACACTTAATAAAGCAGAACAAAATTACTCAACAACGGAAAAGGAATGTTTAGCCATTATTTGGGCTTGCAATCATTTTCGACCCTACTTATACGGTAGAAAATTTTTTTCATATATTCAGATCACAAACCTTTAGAATAATTTAAGAACGTGTAAAACACAGAACGCCAGATTAATTAGATGGAAATTATTGTTAGAAGATTTCGAATATGACATAAAATACATTGAAGGAAAGGCTAATAAAGTCGCCGATCATTTATCCCGTTACCCTATTGAAGAAAGGAAATTAAAAAAACCAGAATTTGATATTTTTCATACAGAAAATTACTCCTAATAACTATTCACAAGAAATCGTAGATTTATTACAAGAAATGGGAATAGAAGAAACCCAAGAAGAAGCTAACAATGAAAACTTAGAAGGAATTAATAATGAATGAAAACATAGAAGAAAATAATAATGGTGAACACCAAGAAATAATTCAAGATGATATATCTTCTTTAGCAACGCAGCACTCCACAGAATCCTCCGATAACAGAATCTTAATAGTTGATGATAAATCTAGACCAGTAAATGTTGAGAAAAATCAAATAATAATAAAAAAGGGACACGCGAAAATTCAACGCGAAACAATATTCAATAATAAGCAAAGAACAACAATTGAATTTACTTGGCCTTATCATGAAAAAGATTTTGAAATAGAAAGAAAACTTTTAGAAATCTTAAAGACCAAATATAACTTACGGCATATACTGCTCACCCATATCAGATTCTATAGAAAGTGAAAATAATTGGTATAATGCATTATTTAATAAAGTTGCATCACTCATTAGAGAAAAATTTCCCACAAATAGAATTAAAAGAATATTATAAACTATTGCCAGATGTAAAGAACACGGAAGACCAGAAATTACTTATCCTTGATTATCATATCGCCAAGACATGCCACAGAGGTATAAATGAAACATATTTAGTTTTGAAAACCAAATTTTATTGGCCCAATATGAAAAATCATATCACAGAAATTATAAACCAAATGTGACACATGTGGAAAAGGCAAATACGATAGAAGACCTATAAAACAAAAATTTAAAATTACTCCCACACCCTGAGAAACCCTTTACAGATTTAATGATTGATACCTTACACATGAGTAATTATTACATTTATTTAATAGTAGAATACTTTTTCCAAAAAAAATATTTTCTTATTACGCAACGAGTTATAATGCCATAGAAAGCATGAAAGTATTGAAAAAATATTTAGCATATTTTCCAAAACCCCAAAAAATATCATGTGACAACGGAAGAGAATTCGACAATAACTTGTTTAAAGATTTTCTAAACTACTTAAATATTTGAATTACATTATACTACCCCCAATCACCCTAACTCTCTTGGATTGCTTAATCGAGCAAGCTCTTCGTTATTAGAAAATTTTAAGGGCTTATAAACATAGAAAACAAAGATGATAAAGAGGAAGATAAGTTAGAGCAAGCAACGACAGCATATAATAATTCCCTTAATCAAGATCTTAAAATGACCCCTAACGAAATAACTTTCGGTATCACTAATGAAACTTATAATGAATCCCCGGAAATAAAAGAATATCTTGTTCATGAGTACCATCGGAAAATGAAGCAGCTTTTCGAAATAACTAAGAAAGGTATAGAACAAAATAAAGAGAGAAAAATAGGCAAGTTAAATGAAAATAGAGAAGACATAGAAATCCCGGAAGATGTGTATATAAAGAGACAACAGAAAAAGAAAATAGATCCTAAATATGAAAAAGGAAAGTATGTTGATAAAAGATTTCAAAATAGAAATAAAGGTAGAAAGAAAAAACTCCACCCTGATCAAGTCAAACGACCGAAAAAGGTCACTAAGAAAAAGAAATCAAATAATAATAATAATAAACCTAGTACAAGTCAAAAAAACCCAGAAATAACTGATGAAGATATTGAGAATGTCATAAAAGAAATAGAAACGTCTAATGTTACAGGAGTCAGCCAAGATGACTTTGAGTTCGAACGACGAATTGTTTCAAGTATCTTCTGATCGCAGCGCTTACGGTTCAGATACAGACCCTGCTAAATACAAGATTTATCTGACGGACCAGGAGCATCCATCGTACAAATTAATCCATCTTTTATAATTGAAGATTGGTACACATTTTTACATTATAAGAATCTTACAAATTTAACAAGAGAAATTCAAACCCTTAAGATTAGCATTGACGTATTAACAATTAGTAATGAATATAAAACTTTGCATAGTATTATTGAACAAAAATATAACAAGATATTAGAAAAAATTAATCATATTGTAAATATAAATCGGAATAACCGATCAAAAAGAGGTTTAATTAACGGACTAGGCAATGCTATTAGTTGGCTCACCGGCAATATGGACGCCGATGACAAAGAAAAGTATGATAATTTTTTAAATAAAATCGAGAGAAATATGTATCAAAATAGAGCATAATGAAAATGTTAGATTAGGATTAAATAAAGAATTAACATCTAAACTTAATAAAAGAAATAATTGTTTTAAATAAATATAAGGATAGTATAGAAAAAAATAAATAATTTTACAGTTTTTAGCTCTTACTAAGTTAATGTATCATGATTTATTAGCCGTATTAGATTTAGTAGAAAATCAATTAAATGATATAGAATTTTCCTTAGAACAATGTAAATTAGGAATTACCCATCCAAGCATATTAACGACTAGAGAACTAGAACAAATTAAACATACCGTTCGGAGAACCAATCACAGAAAATGTAGAATTAAACTGGTTACTTAGCTCCACATTTTGTTCCTTATCAGATACAGGATTAATTTATTATTTTATTAAAATCCCTTTGGAAATCATTCCCAAAAAAACAACTTATTATGCTATGTCATATCCAGTTACAAGGAATAATAAAGTCATTACTCTAAAGATTAAAGAACAATTAATCATTAGATTTAAAAATTCCGTTTTACAATGGAAATTGTTATTAAATTCAATAACATCATTACTGTAAAGACATGATAGAGATTAAGGACAAATGTATTTTAGAATTATGTAAGAATATAGAATTAAATGATTGTAAAGCTGTAGAAATAAGAACAAACCCTATAATCAAACTTATACCCACATTACACCATATTTAAACCCTTTTAAAATATTAGCAATGTAACAACTAGTGTAACAAACACACAAATGTATCATCTACCATCTACTAGCCTCCTTAATCTTAATGAAAAAGAGAAATTTGTAAATATAAATGTACCACTTTCTTATGTTGACAATGTAAATATTCCTTTTATTTCCTATCATTCTGTTAATAATAAAACTATTGTATCAACAAATTTTACTTTTGAGGAATTACAACAAATAGACTTAAGTAATATAGAAATAGAAGAATTAAGAACCTTATGATATAACTGTATCCCAATTTATTTCTATATATATTTATGTAATATGTTTATATCTTTTATGCTATAATCTTTATCGTCAGTATTGTAAACTGGAATTACTGTGTTCTAATCCTTCAAATGATAATCCAAGTACCCATCCTCAACCACCTGAATGTTTTGATGGCAGAGCCAGAGCTTGGTTTCAATATTTACAGAATAGACAAACCGTCCCAAATCCTTAAATTTAGATTCAGTGGGCTTCACTCTCATAAGGACGGAGGAGTCACGCCACCATGAGGCCATAGTGCACCTGCAGATCACACCATATTCCTTGAATCTTATTCAGCAGTCCTATTAACCTTTATATACCCTGTCCCTTCTCCCAGGACTCACTCTCTTCAAGTCCTCGCAGTAATTACGGTACGTAATCTATGTCAGATCTAGTATAGCCATATTGTTATTATCAAGATTGTCATTATTGTCTTTTAAAGTGTTATTATCGATATTTTGTAACTTTTGAATAAATAAAATATTTTTTTTTTCAATAACGAGTACGAACACCAAAATTATATATTGAATGTATATTACGTATATGTCTTGGGATAAATTCAGGTGGTTAAAAAGAAATATTTTCAATACAGCATTCGCTTTTCAGGCACATGTTTATTTAGAAAACTACAAAAGCAGTTAAAACTGCACTATGTATATATAACTGGCGTGTAAAGGTGAACGAAGCCAAATGTAAACATATAACCTTTACTCTTAGACGAAAATCCTGTCCGCCAGTTTATTTCAACTCATTACCAATTCCTCTCTCAGATACAGCCCGAACCTATCCCTCAAACCGTTCCTTCCGAGTTTCGCTGTGGTGTAGAATTTTCTAACCTTTATCCAGTTGAGGCCGGTGTTCCTCAAGGCAGTGTCTTGGGACCTGTCCTATACATCCTTTACACTGCCGATATTCCTACACATCCTGATACTTTTCTGGCAACTTTTGCTGACAACACCGCCATCCTATCATCCAATTCCAATCCTGAAACAGCATCCTTAAACCTTCAGAGACACCTTTTCCTTATCGAACACTGGTGTAATAACTGGCGTGTAAAGGTGAACGAAGCCAAATGTAAACATATAACCTTTACTCTTCGACGAAAATCCTGTCCGCCAGTTTATTTCAACTCATTACCAATTCCTCTCTCAGATACAGTCCGGTATCTTGGCTTACTGTTAGACAAAAGATTGACTTGGAACCCACATACAAGACTTAAAAGACAAGAACTCAACCGACGATTTGGACAATTATACCGACTACTCAACAGAAAATCTGAACTTACAGTTGAAAACAAATTATTAATCTACAAGACAATACTGAAGCCCATCTGGACCTATGGACTTGAACTGTGGGGGACAGCTAAACGTACTAACATCAAACGCATTCAATCCTTTCAATCCAAAGTCCTCCGAACAATAGTAAATGCTCCTTATTATGTCTCCAAATATACCTTGCACCACGACCTTAATGTTCCATTTATTTCAGACCTAATTCCATCCAAATTTTTCAAATTCCACCAAGAACCCATTCATCATCCTAATCCTCTAGCTCAATCCCTATCCAGCTCCACTCATCCATACAACCCACCTAGAAGGTTGAAACGGCAGTGGCCCCGCGACCTTTCGTAAATATATTGGAGTTCTAGCACTGGCTAGATTCTCCACTCAATGTGATGTATGTAAGAGTGTGTGTATGTGTATATAGGTATAAGTGAATTCATTATTGTGTATATATTTTATTGTAATTTTATGCTGTGTAAATGTAGTATGTATGATATCTTTCAGCACTACTATTGATGTCCAAATTGGGACAGATTGTAATTTTACTCAATAAAAAATTGTTGTTGAATGTACATATATCTATCTTATTTCACATTTTAAATAATAATTTAAGATTAACATAAAACATCATTCAAAATACAAAACTTAAAAAGGAACTTACAATGACAAAATCACAGAAATTCATATAATGTTAAAATGAAAAAAAAAAGGTTTGCACATCCCGATGAAGACGCAACGGAGGCATGGATTTTATCTTTAATAGCGATAATCGTTGATAGAGGAGATTTTTATATCCCGTATTTTTTCCGCAATTTTCGATTTCGAATCAATTTTTTTATCCACTTCTTGGAGAATCACCAACCTTGTAGTTAAACCAATGGATTTTTCTCTTGACCTCATAGAAAACTCGAATTAAAGCAAGTAATAAAAGCAATAAAAATAGAAAAACTAGCTGAAACACTAGAAACAAGAAGCTGTCACAGACTGTGAATCACAGAATTGAGCTAAAATATAGGAAAGAGGTAAGGATTTGGACAGAAAGGCGCCGCTCTTTACTGGGGATTAAGACGTTTCGTAATTTTTTTCTTCTTTATTTTTTGTAATAACCGAATAAATTCAATTCTGAGGTCCACAAAAGTATTTCGTCAATTCGTTATAAACGAGAAGAAAGCATAGTTTTCTATTCATTTTTCAAGGACCGCAACGATAGTTCGTTATAAACGGGTGTTCGTTGAAAAGAGATTTTACTGTATTGGAAATTGCCGACCTCCGCGGTCAAAGGGCTGATAAGGGAAGCGCCCGAAAATCGTCTAATAGCTGGGTCTATGAAGCTTCCCGGGGTACCGCGAGGAGGAGGGGGGCAACGGAGGTAGATAAATGCCTTTTGAACATTTGCTGACAAAGGCATAATTAATATTTCCTTGAATAATATAATTGTTGGGATGAGTGACATTAAAACGAAACAAAAGAAAGATGGGTTAATGCAGACTCGATCCCGTTTCGAAAAGAGCTGGTTTTGAGTACTTAACATTAAAATTTAAAAAAATGGGTAATATTAAATAAAAGGATAAACTTGAAAGTAAACAAAATAAATAAAAGTTTAATAAAAAAATGAGGAAAATTTACAATAAATATAAAAACCATTTGATTTATAAAAAAATCTTCTATTAACCAAACTGTAAAAAAAAGTTTTAAAATTGGGTTAGTATGTTAGTACTACTACGAATGGTACAAAAAAAACGAACAAAGATAATGAAAGAAAAAAAAATTATGAAGGATAGTTATCTATCCATAAATTCTTGGGTCCCGCTCGACGGGTAGGCGATTCTGGAAGGACGGTGATCCTCTGGAAGGACGGTTATCGTCAAAAATACGAGATGAAGTCCTGATCAAAAATTGATTTGACGATGCCAAACGAGAGAAGCGTGTTTGAGAAGGCTCATTATTCATAATTATTAAAGCATTATAGCATATATAAAGCTAAATGCATAACAGTACAGACCGCTGCGCATTCGACAGTTTAGGGCATGGGATGTCAGCATGTTGGTAACAACAAACCATCACCTGAAATGATATGTTTTTCCCCTGCCAAAAAGTTTTCTCCTTAAAAATATATAAATATATGTCCCTACGTTTTACTGCATGTGGTGGTATACGAACTTCCTGGCTCATACGATGAATTTCTGGACCTTAACACAAACGCTTTCCGGAAATCCAATCTACCGCCGGCTGCCGACTGTTTAGGAAACGTGGATCGGATGGCTATAGAAATTTATTTGAGGGGGACGGGGGTCGAAGTGTTATGGTGAAGTTATAAAATGAGGCCGCTAGGGTTCGCTGGAAGAATGGTCCAAGCTGAACAAAGCGAATGGAGTCTCCTTCTTGCTAAAAGGTTCCATTACTCCGCACGGCACCTCTTTTTTTTCTCTTTTTTTTCGTTTTTTTTTTTCTAAAAAAAAGGCCGGTGAGTGTGGGTGCAGCTTATCCTAATAGGATCTAAGGGCGGACGATTGAGTGTGCCACTGTGTTGGGCCCCACCTCGCTGATAAGATTCTCGATATATTCCCCAGAGCTTTGCATATTCCTCCCCACTTTATGCACGAATGTATTTCCCGTTCCGAATTGAAACCTGACCACTATTTATATTTTAGAACATTATTAAATATTTTCCTCAAGTCATTTGTTTGTTTGTTATATGTTTGAAGACGAAAAACATCTAGATCATTATAGCCCGATCCAGATAATAATTCTACAATGATCATTTTATAAATTAAAAAATAAATATAAGTAAGTAAAAAAAAAAAGAAGAAAAAATAATAATAATAACAATACAGTAAAAAAAACAAACAAAAAAAAACTAGCATTTCAGATTAAGTAGAATCTATATAAAAAAATTAAGAAAGAGAAATTCTGCTCGGAAACACAAAAAATACAATGTTAAAAATGAAATTGGTGGGTAATGCCACGGATGTAGTTTCTGGTAGACACCGCTGCATCATCACTGGTGTTCTATGCCAGTTTCACCATGCGACATTGATTTTGCGTTTCGGAGCAGAACTTTTGTTATTTATTATTTATGTAGATTCTATCTAATCTGAAATGCTAGTTTGTCATATAATTGTATAAACTACAATATGTATATTTGATACAATAAATTTAAGAAAAATAAATAACAAAAATACACTACAAAAACACATTTATGATTGTATCTCGCTTCGAGGCAGTACTTCATAATGGTTTATCATTGGAAAATCAAGATAGACATCAAAATAATTTAATATGTCAATTTTTTTCTGGTCTTTCTATTGAAGAAATTTCTATTGTCAACAATGCGTTCTTCTTTGCCAAAAGCATAGAAATCAATTTACGGTTTTGAAATTTTGTCCACAAAAACTAGAAACAAAATTAAAATTTGTAAAGTAATTTGCACTTCATTATGTTGGTTATTTATTGAGTTATTTAAAATAATTTTAATTGTTTCGACATTTTTTGAAATATCTTGAAAAATCACCAAATCGTTATATGAAACCCAAAGTTTACTTAAAGTTATCTAATAACGATTCTAATCAATGTTTAAATGCAGGAAATATAGATATATAAAGACGTATATAAGAATAATTAGTTACAGAGACGTTTCTCTGAAAATATCGACAAAACCTACATATTTTCATGATATAAAAATGAGCTAAAAATATACCAATCATACCATTGAAAGTGAATTTAATAAGGAACAGCATGACATTAAAATGGCTGATATATCTTAAACAGAACGACCAGTGCAGACATTTGTCCCGAAAAAGTGCGTTTGGAACCACTGTGCGTCAGTGAGAGAATTGAGACGTTGATTTCCAAAAGGTACTATATCCACTTTAGAGAATTTTACAAGAAACGCAAAAAATCTGTCATTTATTTATTATTGGCCTAATTTACGTGACTCTTTTTTTATTAAAATCAAAAGTTGATTTTAAAAGTGTTACCAACTCATTTTTTTCCAAATTATTGCACTTTTCCGATGACTTTTAAACAATATAATATGGATTTAGTACTTTTTGGAACGAAACATGGATATAGTACTTTTTTGGAACGAATTAAAAGGGATATAGTACTTTTTGGAAGAATATAACGCAAGGTAAGTTGGTAACAGTCACTATAACCTTCCTGATCCAACATTACCGATAACTAACGTCTTTATATCGTTAATTTACTAAGTATGTATATTTCCTTATTTCTCCCTCTGAGAAACATCTTTTCTTTGTTGGTTAATTACATTGATTATCTATTATTCATAAAGAAAGTGAATATTCAAAGGACAATATATCTATTTATGGCACTATAATAAGAAAGTATGTAATTATGAAGTTTGTTTTGAACTTGTATTTACTATTTGTGTGAATTTAGCAAATTTAATTATATTATTAACGACGTGTATACAATATTTAAACCATAGATACTGATAAATAATAACTTTTGAGCTTTATTTTACATAAAAAAATCGACTACTAAGTTAGATCATGCACGGATTTTCTTCCACATATTTAGTAAGTTCGTGGAATGCTAATTCCAACTATTTGCTGCATAAAATACCATTATTCTATTAAAATGTAAGTTTCTGAAAAATTTCAAACCAAATTTATGTTGCTGCAAGAAGAAATACTATGAAAAAACTTAATTTAATTGACAACCTAAAAGAACCAAAGCGACGCAACTAAGTTGTTTCAAATAGCCTAAAAACTGATTATTAGGTTAAAACCAGTGATCAAAATAATAGCGGTGATTCAAGACGTGCTCAATGAACCAATAAAAATGCATAAAATGATGAAAACAATAAATTAATGGTGATATATTACGCGTTAGGTGCTTCTGCCGTTTAGTAGGAAATATAGTACCTTTTGGAAGGAAATGAAATGAAAGGTTATATCTGTTTACATAGGATATAGTACCTTTTGGAACGAAACATGGATATAGTACCTTTTGGAATGAAATAAAATGTGGATTTAGTACCTTTTGGAATGAAATGAAATTTTTAAAGACTCTTTTTTAAAGGATTTTTATGTTTCTTGGATAAAATTTGATGACGGATTTAGATAAAACCCAAACCATTAGAATACAAATATGTGAAAATATCAACTTTGAAAAAAATGTCCTTTAGTACCTTTTGGAAATCAACGTCTCAATTGTTCCCGAGATCGGGGACTTGGGGTTTTTACGATGATCATTGATGGTAAACATTTGATGATGTAGACATCTAACCATTCGGTTCGATAATAAATGACGAAAGGCATAGAACTACTAAAATATATTAGATTGATAAAGGGAGGATGGAAAAGACAATACCAATTCAGAAAAAAAGACAATACCAGCGGAATTAGGAAATAAAACTGAACTGCCTAGCTTTTACCCTAAACGGTCAGAGAAGCTCCTTAAAGTGGAATATCATTATCAAATCCTCTTTTCTTAGTCCCTTTCTTCGGCCTCACCTTCTTTAAACATTGGTGGGTCTCTAAATAGAATAAATTAAATAAAACTTATGCTCCTAAGAAACTATTTTTCAACGGGTATTTGACTCTTAACTACTTTTACTCTCACTTACCTACATATGAAATATATAGTAAGGGGAAGTATTGCGATTGTGATAATTTCGAATTCCAGTTTTTCAACGGAAATTCACGTTTTCTTAGGGTCCCCTGAGCCAAAAGTCCCACCAAAAGGTTTGTCTGTGTGTCCGTGTGTGGTAAGTCTAGTGCAAAAAAGAAAAGTCGTAGGTAACTGAAATTTCATATTTTTTTTTAGTTTTATTTATTAATTTATTGAAATTTACAACTGTAATTAGTAAATACATCAAGTAAATTGGCTCATAATATAGATAATATACATGAAAAGACATGAAAGAATATGCCCATTGGCAACACTCCACTAGGTAATCTACACTAGAAGGTCTCGAGGCCATCTTCTTTTCAGACGCCTCGGAGGATTGTCAGGAATGGTAGAGGAAGCTAGGATTGAAACTAGTGGTTAATGTGAGAGTGGAGTTTGTCATGAAAGGAATGATACCTCGTACGGCCAAATCAGCAACATATGGGACATTAAGGTCTTTATGGATGAGTTTGTTGGTGACAAAATAAGGAAAATTGAGGATTTTTCGAAGGATTTTGTATTGTAGGGATTGAATACGAGAAGAATTTGATGGTTTAGTAGAGCCCCTATGCTCAACTCCGTACGTCCAAATAGGCCTTATGATGGTAATATAATATGAGCCTTTTGTAGTTAAGTGGAAGGTTAGAGCGTCTGTCCACTAAGTGTTGAAGTAAGCGAAAGCGTTGGGCAGTTTCCTGTCGTTTCAGTCTTGTGTGCGGATTCCAAGTTAGTCGTTTGTCAAGTAGGAGTCCTAGATAGCGAATCTGTTCAACCGGGACTAGCGGAATATTATTAAAGGACACTGTAGGACAGGATGTTGTAGGTTTACGACGAAGGGTAAAGGTAATTTGGTGGGATTTGTTGGAATTGATTTTGATTCTCCAATTCTGACACCATACTTCAAGGTCTCGGATGTGGGATTGAAGAGTTTGAGAGGCAATAGTAGGATCATTATTGACTGATAACACACAAGTGTCATCAGCATAGGAATTTCAAATTTAAAACGACAATATGCCCTAGACGTTACAGCAACTTTTTCATTAAAATCAGCTTACCAGAAGAGCCACTTTATACTATGCATTTTGGACCTTTTTTACGATTTTCTCAAAAACGTCTATAACGATTTTAATTAAAATAGCTATATCGATGTTAAATATAATGAGATTTAATATCATATTATAGGTTTTATTGTGACTAAAATAGTACGAAAGGACTTCAATGCCGATGGTTTTGAACTTGCCTTCAACTAAAATATTTTTATATTTCTAGATAAAGAAAAATTAATCATGTTATCTTGTTAGAATTGGTAAATAACGAATAAATATAAAAGTTATGTGAATTTTATATACAACTAAAGGATAAAAATGTAAATGTCGATATTTGTGATTTGATGGGATGGGTTTTAGTTCTCTATTTCTGACTCACCTCCTCAATGGAGTAATTTGTGACTGAAGGTTTTGTGATGCGACAGTTGGGTCATTGTTTCTGATAACACACATGTGTCATCAGCATGGGTAGAGAGGATTGTGCTAGGATGAATGGAGATGTTAGCTGTATATACCGTAAGAAGTCTGCAGAAGTTTGAAACAGTTCTTCGACAGCCATCCTAAAGCATGTTGTCCGGCGTGGGGTCAAGTAGTAGGCTAGCAGATACCTAATGACGGTAGTAACAATAGCCCAAATCTTGAGTATTTTTTTTTTTTTAATCAAAATAATACGCCCCATTAAATTTTTTTTTTAGTTAGAAGGATATATATATATATATATATATATATAGTATATAATATAATATATATATATATATATATATATATATATATATATATATATATATATTTATATATATTAAGTTAAAGGTAAGACCTACAGCTGAATCGCAGTGTAATGGGGGAAGTGAGGAAAGTGTAATAGGCTTAAGTTCTGTAACACTACGTGGTGGGCTTTAGTAATTAGGAAAAAAACGGAACTTTCCAACTGAATCCAGAGACCCGCATAGGCAAAAAAGAACAATTTTGCTCCTCCACATCAGATGCATAACGAAATCTAGTATCCATCCTTAATTATACTGAAGCTGATTTTCATACATCAACTTCCCGAAGACAAAAACCATAGGAAAGCCGTTGAAATCTGCATCACACTACCCCAATTTCAGAAATCAAATAAATTATCGAATATATAACTAACTATAAAGTAGTGAATATAAGCAACGTGAATTATTGGTTGAAAAACCCACACCCCATCTTTTTGATTAATATTTCTTAATCAACTTAATGGACAATAATACAATTTTTAGAAATTCAATCGATATTTTTTTACGGCAGTACGGTCACACGAAGTAGATACTATGTAAGAGTGGCTTTAACCACGGAAGCACGTCGTGTAGAAAGTCAAGGGAAACACCAGTGAAAATGTGCCAACTGCCAAGAAGTATCCTGAGTGCCAAGTACTGAAGGACTTGAGGATTCAACAAATTTCACGAATATGCCGCTCTGAACTTCATTCTCTACTAAATATGGAGGAACTTCATAAAAAAACATCAATTGAGCCACCAGCTCAGAATTCAGCCGCAGAGAGCTCCTCGACTCGACCAAAACAGCAGCCATCGTCTCCCCACAACGAACCATCAGGCTTCTGTGTGAGGAGGGAAATTCCTCAGGAACCGTCTCCGGGTGAAAAATCATCCCAAATTTCGGAAATAACAAGAGGGTTGAATATTCTTATCCAGCCCCTTTTTGATCCTTCCCCTAGACCTAGCATAATTAACTAAAGCTATGAACCCTCCGAATGGCCCCTGATCAAATAACCATGGGCTCATGAACACAAGATACAATACTTCAGTTTATGTGGTGAAATGCTAGACACCATACAAAAAAAAACTTGACGAGAAGACGTGCTGCTGGGTACGGGCCCTTCCTCACGCCTGACATTCATTTTTTTTGTTAATATTTTTACCCCATTTGCTGGTTGCCCACAATAATCCCTGACAGGTGCGAATTAATAAATGAAGTGGAAGAAAAATAACAATTAACTTTTAAAAAAATTAGGTAATTTTTTGGTAATAAACTGAATTTTGTGTACGCGATCACCATATTTTTTGTGTCTTACAATACTGAAGAACTTGTTTCTAATTGGTTTACGTAACGATATGCCTTGAGTTACTGCATGCCCCACAAGGCCCTTTTGGCGGAGGTAACTCAGTTGCGGAGGTAATGGAATCGAGTTAGGCAGGCAGAAGGGGGGAGAGGAGATGGGGGATGCCTCCCCAGCGGGCCACCGGGCCAACAAGTGCAATCAATCAAGCCAACGGCCCCACTGATTATAGTGCCTCTATTTCCGGTGCCCGATCATATCGGGGCGTTGCTCTATCGCAACCCTCCGCTCAAACCTACCGTAAGGAAAGATAACGGGCAAAATTATCACCCTTGTCAATAGCAGGGTTTATAGTCGAGAAACATGGTGTATATATTTATTTATTTAAATTTCCCCCTAAATTTGTTTTTCTCGTTATATTTTTCTCTTTGGGTGTCATGTTTGCGTGGTGTAGTAATTACAAATCTTCTGTAGTCCAGGTTCGAACCTAAGCAGCGGATTGGGACCAGACAGTACAAACCCATCTTGGGATAAAGCGGGTACCCAAAGATTAGAGCAAAAAAACACCAAGATCTATAACGCATGAACGTTTTCTTCCAAGCTATCATTCTATCCTTCCTTAAACTCCCTATATCGATGTAAAATTTGATGGCTTTAATATGATGCAGGATTCATTCTGATTGAATTATTCAACAGGGGGTAAATGTCGATATTTTAAATTGTCTTCCTCTAAAGTACCTTTAATTTTTTAGATAAAGAAAAATTAATCATGTCATTTTGTTAGCATTGGTAAATAACGAATAAATAAAAAAGTTAAATGAATTTGATAAACAACTAAAAAAATAAAAATGTAAAAAGTTTGAAAATTTTAAATTTGTCTTCCTCTAAAGTACCTTTAAATTTTTTAGATAAAGAAAAATTAATCAAAGTCATTTTGTTAGCATTGGTAAATAACGAATAAATAAAAAGTTAAAATGAATTTGATAAACAACTAAAGAATAAAAATGTAAATGTTGATATTTTAAATTGTTTTCCTCTAAACACCTTTAATTATGTAGATTTAAAAAAAAAAATTGGGATATTATCCTATTAGCATCGATAAATAACGAGTTTTTTTTTTTGTTTTTTTTTTTTTAAACATATTCATTGATATTTACAACTGTATTATTATAAACAACAAGTAAATGTGATGGACATAGTAAACTGACATGAGTTACATGTAGAGACGCTACCCATTGGCAGCACTCTAAAAGTATTTTAAACTATAGGGTCCCCGAGGCCATCTTCTTTTCAGACGCCCGGGGATTATCAGGAATGGAAGAGGATGACAAAAATAAAACTAGTGTTAGAGTAAATTTGAGTCGAAATGGATTTTTCATGAAATGATTGATACCTGGTTCGTGGTAATTCAGAAACATATGGGACATTAAGGTCTTTATGGATGAGCTTATTCGTGACAAAGTAAGGAGCGTTAAGGATTTTACGAAGGATTTTGGATTGTAAAGGGTTGGATACGAGAAGAATTCGATGGTTTAGTAGAGCCCCATAGCTCTATTCCGTAAGTCCATATCGTCTTATGATGGTCAATAAATAAGTGAGTTTCAGTCAAGAGTGCTATGTCAATATGGGGTTTTCATGGATAAATAAAGTCCCCGTTCGTCCCGGTGGTTGAGTAGGCCGTTTTGCGTTCCACAAAAGGGGCTTAACACTCATCGTGGGAAGATTGAATGGGGCTTGGGTAAGGATTCTTGTAAGAAGGGTGATTAGTGGTAGGATAGTTTCTTTTAGATCTGAGAGAAAGGATTGGAGTAAAGGAGCTTATGTTGAAAGGATCTTGGTTGGAAACTGATGTGGATAAGAGAGTTGTGAAGGATAATTTGTTTGGTCGGGATAGTTGACTGGGGGGTGAACACGCCGTGGGGTACTATGATGTTCAGTCCGCTGAGGACTTGAGGAGGGGTTCGGTTTATTTGCTGAACAGA
>JAJSOM010000256.1:0-20471 GCA_023052935.1 Piezodorus guildinii
AATAAAAGTAAGATCGATTTTTTTTCTTTTTAATTGAAAACTTCATGACGCATGCTAAGCGATTTTTAGCGGGAGGAAAACTTGTTTGTTAGAGTTACTAGAGCGTCACCGACATATTACGGCAGCGACACTAGACGACAAAATAAGGGGCGTGCAGAATTTTGAATTTTGGATTGAAAGTATTGGATGCGGAAGTAATTAGTAGATGGTTTACTAAAGCGCCTAAGCTACTTTTATGTGTAAAAATAGATCTGTTATCCTACTAGGCCATTTCTAGCTTACTGAGTCTCGGTATTAGTATTTCACATGACATTTACAGATTACGGTGTAGTCCATTAAAATTCTTAATTATAATAAAATATTTTAGATCCAGGTCACCCTTGCCATTGAAATAGTTAATTGAAGAGGTCAGTGAAAAACATTTGTTTGGGACCACAGTACTAGAACTTTCAAACTTTTTTTCAAGTAAGTGTTGTACTTGAATGTTGTATTATGTGTCTTTGAGTAGTTTATTGTCGTTTCAGTTTGATGTGAAGAATCTAAGTAAGAAGCTTGTCAAGATTAAGTGCTAAGTATCGGATTTTTTTTTTCTAACGTCCTTTTAAGCTGCTCTGGCTCATTGGACGATGCTACAGTGGGATTAATAAATTTCGCCTATGCAGGTTCAATCTTTAATTGGTCATTGGAGTGGTGGAGGTGCAGAGTACCCCTGAGTCATGAAACGTCATACCTCTTAAATTATCAAAAGTGTGATTATTAAACTTTTTTTTTTAAATATATTTAACGTCACATTATGCTACTATGGCTAATCGGACGATGCTACATTGGGAGTCCTAAATTTTGCCTATCCAGGTTTTATTAGAATAGGGATCTTTAAGGAGTACCTGACATCGCTCAGGCTCGGGAAAACCTTTTAATCTCCCTCCCAAGGACGGCATAACTAAGGAATTTTTACTCCCATTAAAAAATCCTAGGACTACATAAGGATTTGAACCCGGAGCCTTGGGCATAGGAGGCTTCTATGCTAGCCAATTACAGGTAACCCCAGTCGGATTTGTTGTAAGTGTGATGTTACTAAAGGATACGGAAGTAATATTAACATGTCAACAACTGTGTTATTTCCACTTGTTATAATTTATATATAAGATGATTATTTCTTTACGAAGACTCCTTTTTTATCCGGTCTATTCTCTCTGGAATTCTTCACCTACCCTTATTCGCCATGCTGCTTCTCTATCCTCATTCAAATCCCAATATTTCCAACATCTTCTTTCAACCCAATTCAACCCAAACTGACGCCCAAAGTTCAGTGAAGTGATGTTACGCATTGCAACAAAAGACATCCAATCAAACAAAAGACAACCGGAATTTAGGGGTACCTACCGTGCATGTAGAAGACAGAAGTAATTCATCCCTGTTCTATTTATAGATCTTATAATGCAAATGTTATATTGCAAATATGACAGAGGAGACGTGAAAAGGGAAGAGAAGAAGAAATAAATAAAATAAAACACCATTAGCTGTCCAATATGTATGTTATAACTATTGTAATAATACAATTTATTAAAAATAACCATAGTCAATACAGTATTTTCTGTTTATCCCTTTCAATCATAAGTCCACTATCACTGAAAAGTTAAAGTAACCACTATAATGAGTTTTATTAGTAATATGCCCACAGAACGGGAATGCAGATAAAACACTCAACATTTATGATATTTCAAATCCAGATATAAAATTTTAATGAAGAAAATGATTGTCTACTCCCTATAAAAATATAGGGATATAAATGTAATAATAATGAATCTATTGTTTATCAATGCATTTTTTTTTTTTTTGTTCAACACAATTGTATCCAGAATTTATTTTTTATTTTTTGTTGTATGATATTTCTTTGTCATTCTTATCTTCTTATTTTGAAAAATAACTAATGACTGTTATTCTTAAGGCACCTAGTCCCAGAATAAAACTATTATCTATTATAATAATTTTCTCCTCCTTTTTGATCTAATTAATCGATCCATATAAATATAACTATAAAAAAGCTAAAGTGGGCGGAAGTAGGAGAAGTTGCGCAATTTAAATAAATTCATCACAAGAAGAGAGTAAGATGTAAACAGACATTTCAAGTTGATAGATGGACTCCGAGGTTGGAGCATTGACCGATAAATGTTCTCAGTGGAATAATAAACAGAAAGAATAAACCTACCGGAATAGAGGATTCTAAATAATACCAAACAGTATTTACTATTTTTTATATACATACTAACTGTATATATATATATTTAGTTTCATAAATTCTAACCTAAGTTTTTCGGCAGCAGCCGAGAGCAATGTAATTTAGTAACTGAATAATAACACGCATTTCCCGACTTTAACAGGGACTTTATTTCCTCCTGGATTACATTTTTTCTTGTTATCATTGAACCTGAAAACATCCATCTATCATCTATTAAGTATTGTATAAAAATTTTAATGTTGTATTTTTTGTTTTTTTCCACATTTAGATATGAGAACAATAAATTCTCGAAACGTTGCATAAATAAAAATGTTTATTTATTGACTGAACCCTAAGTATAATACTTATATATATATATATATATATATATATATATATATATATATATATATATATATATATATAATTATATATAACAAAATTTGTTTTCTAAATTCAAGACAGACTTACTTAAATTCATTAAAGGCATTGAATTTGAATCACTGACTAAAGATGGGCAGCGTAGGTAATTCTTTTCTGTTGACTAAAATTTTATTTTAAATTTGTTATGTTAGTTAATTTATTTATTTTGTTCTATTTCATTTGAAACATTATTCTGTAATAATTGTTAATGTAATACTACTTCCATATGTAAATAAATATAATTATACTATCATTCATGTAGTATACCATTAAGGTATGGAACATGATGTTATAATAAACGGTCCTTATGTGGGGTTACCATGTAAGGAAAAAAAAAAATATATATATATATATATATATATAAGTTAAGATGGGAATAGTGTTAATATTAACTTTAATCACCTTTGATGTAAATGTAAACAACACCTGAATTTATGAAACCTTTTTAATGTAAAAGTGATAATAAATCATATGTTATCAAGCAAGCGTGGGTTTTATTTCGCCTCTCTGTTTCCCTTTTTATTATATTTTTCTCGGTAGAAATAAGTGGTGCCGAAACCCGGGAACGTTATTTTGATCGTTTTCGAGTGGGAAGAAACTGTTTTATCGTCTGTTTTACTCTACGTAAGTTTTTTTTTCTTTTTCTTCTAATTATAACCTCTCTCTTTGTTTTTTTCATTTCTCGCTTTAAAAATGACAGAAAACATTTCGATACCACCAGTCCTTACGGAAGATAGAACATTACCTCGGTCTTCAGCTCAAGATATACCACCACTACCGGCTCAGTCGCTAGCGGGAGCACAAGTTCCCATCGGGAACCACACAACCACTCTAGAGTGGGTCAAGGTTTGGACGGCGACAGCTCAAGATGTCAGAAAAGCCATTTCCGAGCTGGAACGCTTTGACGGAGAGGTCGGCGACCTCAATCATTTCTTGAAGGGAGGCGACAGGATTATGGCAACTATTGAGGCGAAATTATCTGAGAGTTTGATGAATTCTCAAGACGCTGTATCACTTAAAGCGGCATTAGTATGCCGGGTCCGTAGACAGATCTTAAACTTGATACAGGCCGATGAGGACACGGCGTGGGGCATCATCAAAGATAGGCTTAAGAAAGCATTCGGAGGAGGCCGATGGGCCCCGGAAGAAGACATCTTCCAGATGTTTCGGGAAACGAAACGTCCATACCAGTCAAGTGGACAGTTCGCCGGATTACTATTAGCCCGTTACAACCGCATCACAGAGAAATTGCGGGAAACACTTTCTGCGGAGGTAGTAGAAGACAAAATGGCTTTCCTATCTACGATCCTGAGAGTGCAACTAGCGAGGGAAACGGGGAAGAAAAAGGCACCTGAGCCAGATGGCCGAGAAAAATTTGTTGCTAGAGAGAGGAGGCAAGAGACAGAGAAAAGGATTTTTCGGAAGGAGGACAGAAAGTGTCACGGGTGCGGGAAAGTGGGCCATTTGGTTGCACGATGCCCTCGCACGCGATGCTTCGAGTGCGGGACTGAAGGGCACATTGCTCGGCAGTGTCCTTATATGAGTAGGAGCAGGAACATGGGCAGAGGAGAGCCTATGGAGGTGAACGCGCAAAGGGTGTGGAGAAGGGACAGATCCACATCTGAGTCAGGGCGTTCGTCGGAGTCATCAGAGACGGAGGAGGATAGGAGCGAACCAGGAGGCAGCAGAGAAGAAGAAGCAAAGAGCACGAGGAGGAGCGAAGGGCGACGAGGAGCGGCTGGGAGCAGAAGACATGATGAATGAGGTGAGTGCGGGCAGGGAGGCAACCGCGCAGTAGTGAATAACATCAGGGGGATGTGCGGTAGGTTGCCTATTATAAGGGTTGCGAGAGGATTATGGTGTCTAGTGGACACGGGTAGTTCTAACACGATAATGTCACAGAAAATGATAGAGTTTTTATTCAAAGAAAAGAGGATTCCGAAGGTGTGTCAATGTATGTTAATTACTCTAGGCGGCCCGTGTAGAGTGGAAGGGGAAGTTGAGATCGAATTAAGTCGATGGGGAATAGAGGGAGGAAAATTGGTGGTTCACGTGGTAGATAATATGCCGCGAGAATATGAAGGGATAATCGGGTGTGATCTATTGGAGAAATTAGGAACCAAAATAAGAAACAAGGCCGGACAGTGGGCTATAAGGATAGGGAAAAAGTCCTATAGGGGAAGAACGGCTCAGAGGGATGGACTAGTTCAAATAGGCGCGATAAACCAGGCGGAAGACTGGAGAAAAATCCTTTACCGTCAATATTACGATATTTTTTATCAGGAAGGGGGTCTATTGGGCGTTACGGGGAAAACGGCTCATGAAATCCCTTTAAAACAAGAGCGAGTGACGTACGTTAAAGAACGGCGGTACCCGCAAGCGTTACGTCGTCACATTCGGGAAGAGCTGGATGACCTTAAGCGACAAGGCATAATAGTAGATAGCACGTCCCCTTATAATAGTCCCCTTTGGGCGGTAAAGAAAAAGAGCACGGGAGACGGAAAGCCGGAAAAATACAGGGTTGTAGTAGATTTCAGGAAGTTAAACGAGAATACGGTGGACGAGAAATACCCCATACCTCGTTTCGAAGACATTCTGGACCGCCTCAACGGGGCCACGGTATTCAGTACACTGGATCTAAAGGCAGGCTATCACCAAATTAAAATGCATCCGAGGGACCAGCACAAGACAGCATTTTCATTTGAGCGAGGCCACTACGAATTTACGCGGATGCCTTTCGGACTGAAAAACGCCCCTATTACGTTCCAGCGCTTGATGGACGAATTTTTGAGGGGGATTGACGAGGCGGTATGTCAAGTTTATATGGACGACCTTTTGATTTTTAGTAAATCCGAGGAAGATCATATAACCCACCTGCGCAGTGTTTTTAATCGGATCCGTCAGTTCGGGCTCAAGCTCTCAGGGGAGAAATCGTCGTTGGGGCAAACCGAAATTAATTTTTTAGGCCACACAATATCCAAAGATGGCGTGAAACCCGACGTGCAGAAGGTAGCAGCTATACGGAACATGGCTATTCCGAGGGATATTAAAGGGATTAGGCGGTTACTGGGAACGCTAAACTATTATAGGCGGTTCGTGCCGGACATGGCAAAATATCTCGTGCCCCTTAATAATCTGCTAAAGAAGGGTCGAGCGGTTGTGGTAACGCCCGTTATGGAGGAGAATATCCGATGGTGTATGGCGCGTTTACAGGAAGATCCTATCTTGGCGTTTCCGGACTTTGCGCGACCGTTTTCAGTCACCACGGACGCGAGTGAGTACGCGCTGGGAGCTGTTCTATCACAGGAAGGACCAGAAGGAGAACGCCCCGTGGCATACGCAAGCAGGCGCCTCACGGACGCGGAGTCTAGATACAGTGCGTTGGAGCGGGAGTTGTTGGGGATCGTTTGGGCGGTGGAACACTTTCGACCGTATTTGTTCGGGAGGAGATTCAAGGTGCATACTGATCATCGGCCACTGCAATGGGTAGGTACCCTCAAGGAATCGTCAGCACGAGTTACCCGGTGGAAGGAGTTCCTCAGTCAGTACAATATCGACGTAGTGTACAAACCGGGTCAGGACAATGTTGTGATGACTTGCTATCACGGGCGCTGGTAGTTAACGCCATAGAGGAGGATGGAGAACCGTCGAGCGGTGTGCGGCAGTTCTTGCGTGAGTGGACGCCGGAGAGTGAAGGGGGACGCGGGTCCTCAGAGTCTGAGAGGGACGATCAGTCAGTAGAAGAAGGTAGCCCGTCCGACGGGCGCGCGTCAGACATGGAGGAGAGGGAGGAGATTATCAATGACAAATTTAGGCAAATCGTGTGGAAGACCAGAACCTCGGGTCCGCTAAAGTTGGAGCAGACGCGGTACGGCAAGTCGCGCATTACCACCGTATGGTCGCAACCGGGTGTTAGGGATGATCAGATTTGCAGGACGCTTCAGGATGCGTCCGAGCCGGGGAAGACCCATTATCTATACGTGGGAAACGCGACGATATGGGAGAAGATTAAGCGGCTCTGGAAACGTGAACTTATTGGAATCGATAGGATATTTGTGCGGTGCACTCTGTCGGTCGAGACGATATCGGATGAGGAACGACAGCGGGAAGTTATGCTAGCGTACCACCAAGGGAAAACGAACCACCGCGGGGAACCGGAAACGCTACAGGCTTTGAAGCGACGTTATTTTTGGTGGGGTATGAGGCGGACTATCACGGAGGTTGTGGGTGCGTGCGAGGTTTGTCGGGCTACCAAGTATGATCGCCACCCACCTCGGGGAGTGCAGGAGATGACGCCGACTTCTGATGCGCCGCTTTGTGACCTACAGGTTGATACCTTTACGTGGCGGGGGTATAAGTGGGTCACCATGATGGACCTCTTTAGTAAAGTAGCCATGGCCTATCTCGTTTCGGACCGGTCATCGGAATCGATTTTAGCTGGCCTCCGTACCTGGTTTCAGTTCTATGGCGTGCCCGAGCGGATCTCTTCAGACGGGGGTCGGGAGTTTGACAATAGTACTGTTCGTGCGGCAATGAAGGCGCTCGATATCGATTGGCATCTCAATACGCCGGGACACCCCAAGAGTCGAGGGGGCATCGAGAGGCTGCATAGTACGCTAGGGGATCACTTGCGGGTGTATCAGGTGGATCAGGGACTAGAACCGGACGTGGCTATGCCGCGTGCGGTGGCTGCGTATAACCACTCAATTCATGCGGCGACGGGATTCTCGCCGTTTGAAATTCTCTTTGGCCTGCGGGATCGGCGCAGGGATTACAGGGGCACAGCGGCGGCTGGGAACTTATTCGACGTGCTGGTCAGTAACCGGGCGGCCCTTGTCAAATTATGGGGTAAGGTGCGCGGGAGGCTGGTCGCGGAGAAGAGTCGGCGCGTTGCTAAAGAAAATCTTCGTGTTCGTGATCGGATGGAGGACATTTGCATTGGTACGATAGTGTATCGGCGGATCAGTTCGAACAGAGGTAAGGAAGTTGTTCGGTATGAGGGTCCGTTTAGGGTGGTTGTGATTCGGGAACACAACGTGGTGACGGTGCAGAGTTTGGCGGATCCCCGTAAACGGCGGACAGTTCATATTGAACAATTGAGAATTCCTCAATCGTAGTTATCCTCTGCTTCAGACCTGGGATCTAGTGGGGACTTGGCTTTTTGTTTTATGTGGTAGTATCGTTTTTGTAATACTTTGTATTTGTTTTAACTTACTGCAACTTAACTTACTGTATTTGTTGTAACTTTAACAAGTTACTGTTTTTTTTCATGCTTTCTTTCTTCCCCAAGTTTAGGGAGGTTCAATTTTTGTTCTATCTTGTGTTTAGTTAGTAAGTTACAATTATGTCCGCTTTTATGTCGGTTATTTCTTGTTTAGTTAGTTTAGTTTATTTGTTTAGTTATGTAATTTATTTTGTATCCATTTAGGTAGTTTACAAACAGTGTTCGTAAACTGGCAGGGGGGAGTTAAGATGGGAATAGTGTTAATATTAACTTTAATCACCTTTGATGTAAATGTAAACAACACCTGAATTTATGAAACCTTTTTAATGTAAAAGTGATAATAAATCATATGTTATCAAGCAAGCGTGGGTTTTATTTCGCCTCTCTGTTTCCCTTTTTATTATATTTTTCTCGGTAGAAATAAGTTATATATATATATATATATATATATATATATATATATATATATTTATATAAGTATTATACTTAGGGTTCAGTCAATAAATAAACATTTTTATTTATGCAACGTTTCGAGAATTTTTTGTTCTCATATCTAAATGTGGAAAAAAACAAAAAATACAACATTAAAATTTTTATACAATTTTACATATATATTTTTATACAAATATTTATATATATATATATATATATATATATATATATATATTTATATATATATATATATATATATATATATATGTGTGTGTGTGTGTGTGTGTGTGTGTGTGTGTGTGTGTGCGTGTATATGTATATGTACTATATTTGTTAGAAGATGCTTTTGAGTAAATTGTAAATAGGTGTACAATGCATGGTATAAAGAAGCACTCTAGTTCAGCCAATTTAAGTGAAAATGTTGCTGTGACATCTCGGGTGGATAGTTGTCTTAAATATGAAATTTCTGTTTTGTTAACATTGTCTTTTTCGTGATATAGTCAACACACACACACAACTGTATGCGGGAATTGATTATTTGGATTCAGAGGATCCTACTACGTGTATTTACGTTGAAAATTGGAATTCGAAAATATTCACGATTGCAGTACTTTAGCTTACTATATATTTCATATACAGAAACGGGAAAGTAAAAATTAGTATAAGACTTTACTTACACACACATATATTTGTGTTCGTGTGTACTCTATAAAACAAGATATTAAAAAGTCTAAAGTGTCTTCCTACGATCTTTAATAAGCTAATTGAAATACATTCTCTTAAAGAAATTTATACAATATTAATAAAATACAAATAAAATTATGTATATATGTACATATATATATATATATATATATATATATATATATATATATATATACACACACACACACACACACACACACACACACACACACACACACACACACATAATTTTCACATTCTATTATAAATTGAGTACAATTTTTATATCTCTACGTACACATATGTTTATTATAATATGAGCATATATATAAAACTATGGGTCATTCTCAATGAAACGTACAAACGATTTCCCTCGTATTGAAACTGGTTATTTTCCAACTTTTATTTTTTTTCTGGTAGACATTTTTCTGTTCTACTTGGTGCACATTCATAAGTTCAAATCAATGAATTATTCCTATATAAAAAATTTGAATAAATGTCCGAAAAATCATTGGCTCACTATGTCCAAATCAGACTTTGCCAACTTCAACTTTGTACCCAGTCAAGGTGCTGGAAAGATTTTACTGGTTTGGTCCATTGCGTTCATACATAAACTCTATAGTTTCAGAATACAGAATTGCAGGTTTATATCCTTTTCAAATAAATAAAACTGAAATGTCCAAGGGATTTTGCGTCATTGGCGCACCCCAAACGGTTTTTGGCTCCGTGATCTCCCTCCAAGGAATAAAAAAGCGGGAAAAGGCTCGCAAAGCCGTTACACCTGCGGCAATCAGTCCAAGAGGTTTGTAACAGCCTTCTATATCTTCCACGATGGCAGGGAGGGAAAACGTACGATAGTGAGTCAGAGTATTTTTATTGGCCGTCATTGTCGCACCCACTGCTGGTTATTTTTAATTGATTAATTTTTTATTTTTCCGTGATAGGGTTCAGCTTACTGAGTAGATTGGTGTACTTCTTTATTTTGATACTTTGTTTTGGACAGAAATGTTTTTGGAAAACCTTTGATTCGTCATTGACGCACCCGTCATTAGCGCACTCATAGGTTCGACAATGATGAGACGGATGTTTTTTTTTCCTTTGAACCTACTGCTCTGGTATGAAGAAATATTCTGGTTCACACTTTATCGTACTCAACCGGGTGCTGATCGTATATAGAAGAGAATTTTTTCAATTACGTATATTTAACAGATGAAAGAGGCGAGGACTGTCTTTACCCCTTCAAAAACCTTCGGGAGATCATGCCACAAATCATTGGCTCACCGACTCATCTTTGGCTTACCATTAGATCGTCTTTAGCTCACTTTCTGATTTCTGGAATAATTATTGTTTTTAATTAATTATTAATGGAATTAATTATTTTGATAATAACACCGAATCAAGCTCTGCTGAGTGCTACATCACATCAGATTTTCATAAATAAAGAAACCAAAAAAAAAAAAGGATGGACAGAAAATTCAACTTTTGAAATTTTCAAGAAAGACGAACCCGATCCTAAGTTTTGCTGAGAATGGCTCCTATCGTTCTATTCATTTCTTTTATAAATTATGTAAGTTACAGTCGTATGTCGTTCAAGTTGTTTTATTAAATACTTTTATAAATAATATAAGTATATCCTTAACTTTGTTTTTGTAATGTTTTTGCTTCAGTGCTAGACACAAGACTTATTTTTTGTACTTTACTGTAATTCTTAGGGGACTGAAAGTCCCAGAATAAAATTCAATTTTCTTTCATTCTAATAATTTCGTTAGAGAGTTCTTGGCTGTTGAAGTTTTTTCACGCTTCTTTAGGACTATCATGTAAGATACTATTTCTTCCAAATTTGCATGAATGTGAGAGCAATAAATTTTCGAAACGTAGCCTAAATAAAATTGCTTATTTATTGACTAAACCTGACCCGTATAAAACTTAAATTATCAACAGTCAACAACTATATATATTTATTTATTTATATATCTAGTTGTGTCATTAAACTATGAAAACTTGAGGGTTTTTCTGTAAATTTCTATTAACATTTAGTTTGAAAGGATAAGATATTTAAATTTATGATTATTCTAATGCTAAAAGAGAATGGAAGTACTCGATATTTATGAGTTGTTTTTAAAGCGAAGAGTTCTCTCAAGGCAAACAAATAAATATGAGTTACAGCCTCGCACTACTACTTTCAAGGTTTACCGATTCAAAGAGAAAGTTATTAGGCACACTCAGTGCGATAACAAACTAAACTAAATTCTTTCATTAAGATAAAAATTTTTTTTTTCAATTATTTAAAAAAAATAAATCTAGTCGCAGTGGCACTATATTAAATCGTACTGATACTATTTAAATATAGAATCAGTTAAATTTTGAAAAATATTTTTAAAAATAACCTGAGATATGGGCGTATTCATAAGTAACAATTCAATTGTGTTTTTAATCTTTTTTACATTCACTTACCTATATATGAAATATATTGTAAGAGAATTTATTGCGATCGTGAAAATTTTCGACGGAAATACACGTTTAAGGGTCTCCTGAGTCCCAATGGCCAAGTTCCGCAAAAATGTCTGTGTGTCAAAAACGTCTCTAATGATTTTGATTTAACATTCTATATCGATGTAAAATTTAATGGGATTTAATATCATGTAGGTTTCGTTCTGATCGAAATAGTCTGACAGGGCTTATAATCTTCTAAAATACCTTTGATTTTGTAGGTTCTATAAAAATAACCATTTTATGTTGTTAGAATTGATAAATAACAGCTAAATATGCAAATTGAGCAAATTTGAAAAACAACTAAAGGAGAAAACTGGAAAAATATTTTTTTAATGCAAGTTTTTGTTTTAGAATATAAGAACAGTAAAATACATGTATGATATATCGTTGGAAAGCTAAAGGTTTTAGAAAAAACATCTGTTTTAAAATTTGATAGAGAGTGATGAAAAGCAAATAAAAGTAAGTGATTATTATAGATAATAAAATAATTGATATTTTAATAAAACACATGTTTCTATAGAATTTTATTTAATTAAATATTTAATGGTTTCACTCATTTTTATCTCTTACTGTATTTGAAAATTCTGTAATCGTTTTTAAAAATGGAGGTAAGTGGAAGTCGTGTGTTGCCCGCAACAGATTTTTTACTGATATAGCGAAATCAATCGAAATCATTGTAGCCGTATTTAAAAAAATCGTAAAAAGGTACAAAATGCATGGAATATAGTACCTCTCCTATTTGAATGGTTTTTATTTTTAAAGAGTTACTGTAACATTTCGGGTGTTACATAAAAAAAAGCACCAGATTTTTTTTATTTAACACTATTCTTGATTAGAAAATTCTTTTTGTCGAGTAAAAACGGCTCTAACGATTTTGATTAAATTCAGTATATCAATGTAAAATTTAAATGGCTTTAATATGAGGTAGGTTTTCATTCTGATTGAAATAGTCTGACAGGGATTAAATGCCGATGTCTTAAATTTTCTTCTTCTATCTCTAATTTTGTAGATACTAAAATAATATATAATCTTGTTACTGACGATAAAAAACTGATATATATATATATATATATTATATATATATATATATATATATATATATATGTATATATATATATATATATATATATATATATATATATATATATATATATATATATATATATATGTATATATATATATATATATATATATATATATGTATATATATATATATGTATATATATATATATATATATATATATATATATAAGTTGAACGAATTTGATTTCTAACTAAAGGAGAAAACTGCAAAAATATTTTTTTGTTTTTGAACATAAGAACAGAAATATATAGGTATAGTATACCGTTGGAAAGCTAAAGATCTTATAAAAATTTACATACACAAGATTGTAAAAGTTTATAAAGAGTAATGAAAAGCCAATAAAACTTACTGATTATTTCAGATAATAGTATAATAGAATTTTTAATAAAACACATGTTGTTATAAAAATTGATTTCATTCTTTGAAGGTTTCACTATTTTTTACCTCTCACTGTTTTTGAAAATTCATTAATCGATTTTTAAAACGGATGTAAGTGAAAGTCGTGTGTTGTCCGCACCAGATTGTTTTGTTTATAGTTAGTATACTATAGTATTTTAAAAGTAAAACATTTTATTTACAATGCTAATTATTGTATTACCTAACATAACTTCCTACAAGCTTTAAATTACAAATAAATAACAAAAGGAAAGTATGTGTACACGCCTAGTTCCCAAACACGGCTATGAGTTCCTTTGGATTAAATATTTGACAGAAAAATAAATGAGGGTCATACGTAAGGACTAAAAGGAAAACCTTAAACCCGAGACTAAGACTGCTATGTGACCACTATCCTAAGCGTAGGTAATACTACAAAAAGGAGAGAAAAGAAGTTGTGTGAGGGATCTTGTATTATGTTTAGCTATTTATGTTAGTAGCATTATACTGCATAGACCACCTCCTTAAGTAAACCTTACTAAAATAAATAAAAAAATATTGCTGTACCGAGTAAAGAACTTTTAATAAGTTCTGTGGTTCAATAATTTTTTTATAAGATAATTTTTCAAGTATAAGAAATATATAATAAAGGAAAGTTGCGATCATGAACATATTCGAAGGGTCGCTTAGGACCAAAAGACCAAATCTCACACAAAGGTCTGTGTGGTAATTTTACCACGAAAACGAAAAGTGGTATGAGACTGAAATTTCATCTTTAAAAAAACTATAGGCCAGAGATGTTACAGCAACTTTTTATTTAAAATCGGCGAATCGAAAGAGAAACTTCATACTATGCATTTTGCACCGTTTTTTGATTGTCCCAAAAATGGCTCTAACGATTTTGATTACTGTACCTTACACCAAGAACTTAATATTCCATTTATTATAGACCTCGTACCATCCAAATTTTTTAAGTTACATAACTCTAACCCTCTAGCGCAATCCCTATCCATCTTAACCTACCCCTACAATCCCCCACGAAGATTAAAACGGCACTGGCCACGAGTCGTTTTGTTAGCATTTATACTGGAGTTCTTACACTCGTCACATTCTCCTCTCATGTACTGTATGTTTGTGAATTTGTTCTGTGAATTCTGTGAAACACAGAAATATATACAAAATATACAGTATCAATGCAGGTGGCTGGGTGGCTAGCGTAACAGCCTCCCATGCTAAAGGTCACGGGTTCAAACCCGCAGGTGGTCCTAGGATTTTTAATGGGAGTAAAAAATCCTTAGTTACGCCGTCCTTCGAAGGGGACGTTAAAAGGTGGTCCCGAAGCTGTGCGATGTCAGGTACTCGTTAAAGATCCCTATCCTAATAAAACCTGGATAGGCAAAATTTAGGACTCCCACTGGTAGCATCGTCCGATTAGCCATAGTAGCATAAAGTGACGTTAAATAAATAAACAAACAAATCAATGCAGGTGTATAATATGCTGTTGAAATGCTAAAGATTTATTTTTGTTTTATTTATATTTTACTGAATTTTACAAATGTATATTAACATAAATACAACAAGTAAAAGTGTTGAATCACAATAAAGGGCGTGAAAAGGCTCGTGAAGATACTACCCAGTGGTAGAACTTCGATGTTTATTTAAGTAAGTAGATCCGGTGGTCATCTACTTTTCAATCGTCTTCTGAGAGTTATTGGGAATATGTGAGGTTGATAGGTTGCCGACAAGAAGGTTTTTGTGGGTTGAAAGTTTGGAATAGTGTGTATCTGGTACGAGAAAGGTCTGCAAAAAATGGCATATTAAGGTAATTTTGAATGATTTTATTTGTGACAAAATAAGGAGCATTTAGGATTTTGGAAGGATTTGGATTGTGAGGATTGAATGCGGGTGGAATAGATGGCTTAGTAGAGTCTCAAAGCTCGATTCCATATGTACAGATGGGTCTGATGATGGTAACATAAATGAGCTTTTTGTAATAAATTGGATTTTTTAACGTTGTCGAGTAAGTGTAGTAGTAAAGTACTACTGCAGTTTCTTTTCGTTTTAGTCTCGTATAGGATTCATGTAAGACATTTGTCAAGATGGAGTCTTAGGTATCGAATTTCTTCAAGGTATAGTGGGGTATTATTAAGTATACAATGGGGCAGGGAGTCATCGGTTTGTGACGAAGGACAACGGTAATTTGGTGGGATTTCTTAGGATTTATATTAATCCTCCAGTTCTGACACCATAAGATAAGGATTAAAAAAAAAATACAATCTTATATACAAAGCTATAAGACATAATGCAGAAAAGTTATTTTAGCAGATAATAATTTATATTATTCACAATTTCTGACTTGTCCCAGCAACTTGATGTGTTTAGGTTTATTTTTTTACTTTTTATTTTTTTACAATTTTTCTCAAAAACAGCGATTAAAATCGCATTTTGATATAAATTTAGTTTCTAAAGTAGTTATATAATTGTTTTAATATTAATATATATGTAGGTTTCATTCAGATTAAAATTGACTAACAGGACTTAAATGCCAAATTTATAAATTTTAGTCTCCTAAAGTACCTTTATTATTGGAGATTCATATATGATTACTTTTTATCAGTAATTCCAAAGTGACTCTTTTTCATTACTTTATATTTTCAATCCTATAGTAGCTATTTTGAAATTCTCATATCATTTAACACATCTGTCAAAACTATCATGGTAAAAATATGCGAATGGATGTGTTATTTTAAACAAATGGAAATTAATAACAATGAGGAAAAATAATATAGCGAATTTCAATCGACAATATTCCGTTTAACAGAATAAAAATAACAACACATGCCTTCCTATCCGGAAAATACCAAATCAAATTGTCTCACCATTTCTATAATATCAAACCCACAGAAATCTGTACTGCATATAATATGAATGCCCATGAAACCCTCTATCATTTAATTATATTGTGCCCAATTTACTCTTCCATCAGAAACTACCACATACTATACGTAAGCAGTATTCCAGAAAATCAGTTCACGACAATATTTGTAATAGAAGACCATTCAAAATTAAATCAAATACATTATTATACCATTTGCTGCCTAAAACTGAGATCAACCATTATTAACAAATCATAACCATAGGCTTACATACAAAAGTTAAATAATACAGTAAACAAAAGTAATGATATGCAAACAATACTACATCCCCAATGACTGTTTTGATGTATATAAATTGATGATAAATTCATAAACAATAATATTATACATAAAGTAAATATTAACATAATATAAATTGTAACTGATGTAACAAGTCTAACCGAACCTGATCGATGTAGTGTAAAATTTCAATTTAAAAAGCCTTAAAAGATATATTTTTTTTTAGTTATTTACTTTTAGTATTCGTTTTATTTTTTTAAACAGATGAAAACATATGTATTTTTTATTTTTTATTTTATCTATAATGTATTGAAAAAAACAAAACAATAACAAAACTGTTAATTTATCTTTATCAATATATTTATTTTTTTAAAAAAGATGTATTATTATTTTAAAAACATATGTAATTATTTTTATCTATACTATATTGAATAAAAACAACAAAAAAACTGTTAATTTATCTTTATCAATATATTTATTTTTTTAAAAAGATGTATTATTATTTTAAAAACATATGTATTTTTATTTTTTTATTTTATCTATACTATATTGAAAAAAAAACAACAATAAAACTGTTAATTAATTTATCTTTATCAATATATGTATTTAAGTTACAAAATGTATTGAGAATAGCCAATGGCTCTATTTGTATGGGGAATACCCTAAAGACAATAAAATTATTCTATTCTATTCTATAGCGAATTTCCCAGCCCTTAAAATAGATCTTTAATGTAGTAAATGGAATTTCTCATTTATTCTTTGCAGAAAATTTAATTAATATTTGAATTTCTAAAGGTAAAAAAAAAAAAAAAAACTGTTAATTTATCTTTATCAATATATTTATTTTTTTAAAAAGATGTATTATTATTTTAAAAACATATGTATTTTTATTTTTTATTTTATCTATACTATATTGAAAAAAAACAACAACAAAACTGTTAATTTATCTTTATAAATATATTTATTTTTTTAAAAAAATGTATTGTTATTTTAAAAGATATGTATTTTTATCTTATCTATACTATATTGAAAAAAAAACAAAACAACAAACTGTTAATTTATCTTTAAAATATATTTATTTTTTTAAAAAGATGTATTGTTATTTTAAAAGATATGTATTTTTTATTTTATCTATACTATATTGAAAAAGAAAAACAAAACAACAAAACTGTTAATTTATCTTTATCAATATATTTATTTTTTTAAAAAGATGTATTATTATTTTAAAAACATATGTATTTTTATTTTTTATTTTATTATACTATATTGAAAAAAAAACAACAAAACTGTTAATTTATCTTTATCAATATATATTTTTTTTTTAAAAAATGTATTATTATTTTAAAAACATATATATTTTTATTTTTTATTTTCTCTATACTATATTGAAAAAAAACAACAACAAAAACTTTTAATTTATCTTTATAAATATATTTATTTTTTAAAAAGATGTATTGTTATTTTGAAAGATATGTATTTTTATTTTATCTATACTATATTGAAAAAAACAAACAACAAAACTGTTAATTTATCTTTATAAATATATTTATTTTTTTAAAAAAATGTATTGTTATTTTAAAAGATATGTATTTTTTATTTTATCTATACTATATTGAAAAAAAAACAAAACAACAAAACTGTTAATTTATCTTTAAAAATATATTTATTTTTTTTAAAAAGATGTATTGTTATTTTAAAAGATATGTATTTTTATTTTATCTATACTATATTGAAAAAAAAAACAACAAAACTGTTAATTTATCTTTATCAATATATTTATTTTTTTAAAAAGATGTATTATTATTTTAAAACATATGTATTTTTATTTTTATTTTATCTATACTATATTGAAAAAAACAAACAACAAAACATGTTAATTTATCTTTATCAAATATATTTTTTTTTTAAAAAGATGTATTATTATTTTAAAAACATATGTATTTTATTTTTTATTTTATCTATACTATATTGAAAAAAAAAACAACAAAACTGTTAATTTATCTTTATAATATATTTATTTTTTTAAAAAGATGTATTGTTATTTTAAAAATATGTATTTTTATTTTTTTATCTATACTATATTGAAAAAAAAACAAACAACAAAATCTGTAATTTATCTTTATCAATATATTTATTTTTTTAAAAAGATGTATTATTATTTTAAAAACATATGTATTTTTATTTTTTATTTTATTCATACTATATTGAAAAAAAAAACAACAAAACTCTTAATTATCTTTATCAATAATATTTTTTTTTTAAAAAGATGTATTATTATTTTAAAAACAATATTTATTTTTATTTTATCTATACTATATTGAAAAAAACAAACAACAAAACTTTAATTTATCTTTATCAAATATTTTATTTTTTTAAAAGATGTATTATTATTTTAAAAGATATGTATTTTTATTTTATCTATACTATATTGAAAAAAAAAAAACAACAAAATCTTTAATTTATCTTTATCAATATATTTATTTTTTAAAAAGATGTATTATTATTTTAAAAACATATGTATTTTTATTTTATCTATACTATATTGAAAAAAAAAAACAACAAAACTGTTAATTTATCTTTATCAATATATTTATTTTTTTAAAAAGATGTATTATTATTTTAAAAACATATGTATTTTTATTTTTATCTATACTATATTGAAAAAAACAAACAACAAAACTTTTAATTTATCTTTATCAATATATTTATTTTTTTAAAAGATGTATTATTATTTTAAAAATACGTATTTATTATTTATTTTATCTATACTATATTGAAAAAAACAAAACAACAAAACTGTTAATTTATCTTTATCGATATATATTTTTTTTTAAAAAGATGTATTATTATTTTAAAAACATATGTATTTTTATTTTTTATTTTATCTATACTATATTGAAAAAAAAACAACAATAAAATGTTAATTAATTTATCTTTATCAATATATGTATTTAAGTTACAAAATGTATTGTGAATAGCCAATGGCTCTATTTGTATGGGGAATACCCTAAAGACAATAAATTTATTCTATTCTATTCTATAGCGAATTTCCCAGCCCTTAAAATAGATCTTTAATGTAGTAAATGGAATTTCTCATTTATCTCTTTGCAGAAAATTTAATTAATATTTGAATTTCTAAAGGTAAAGTTATTCTAAATAACAAAGCAATTTAATATGAAAGGATATCAAAACATTATTGAATATTAAAAATACTATGCTAATAGTAATTTACAAAAATAATATATATTTATTGCAATAAAGGAAACACAAATTCAAGAGAAGAGACCTCACAACCAGATCCGTGGAAAGAGTTAGTTATATTTAGAGAAGATTAAATTATTTTAAATAAAACATAATTAGAATTTTTTAAGAAACATTAATAAAAAAAATTAATAATTTAAGAAGTTGTAGAATTTCGATTAATATTTTCTAATATATATATATAATATTATATTTCAAATTAAGAATAATTAAGCAAATATAGAAATATGTTAAAAAAAAGTCCTTCTTTTACCCGAAGGATAACAGTCTATTTACATAAGACAGTTGTTCATATATCAAGAGAGAATAAATTGTATAAGGATTAATGACAGTTGCGTATGAGATTAAGTTTTAGAACTAATTATTTATTTTAATTAAATTTGGCCTATAAATAAAAAAAAAAATTTTAGACAATAAATAACCGTAAAAATAAATTAAAGAAAATCTGGAGGCTCAACAATCGACATTTAAATCAATTTAACCATTTTTACATTCTTCTAGAGATGAAAATAAATAGTTAAAGAAATAATGACATAAATTTTCAATAAAAACATGTGTTATATTAAAAAACTAGTATATTATTATCTACGACAAATAGTTACTTTCATCGGCTTTTCATCGCCCTCCGTTAACTTTTTCAAATTTTTCTATAAGATGATATTTTTTTATCAAATTTCGGGTTTTCCCAACCCGGGATATCATACAACGGTATAAAATTTTTTTTTTTTGTTGAGAAAAACAAAAATTTGTTTAAAATAATAGTTTTGCTCTTTTCTTTTAGTTGTATATCAAATTTTGTTAAAATTATAAATGTATCTGTTTTTTTTGATTTATTTTTTAAAAATCAGCAATTAAGGGCCCCGTGAGACTATTTTTTGTCAGAATGAAAATAAATTATTTGTTTGTCCCTTAAATTAGGTTTTTAATCATGGCCCGACAAATTATTTTTTATCCTTTTTCGTGGTTGTTACAATGCTGCTGACAGATGGAAAAACAAAAAAATTAAGAAAAAAAAAAAAATTACCCTGGGCATAGCGAGTTTAATCAAAAACGTTATTTTAAAAGTTTTGGGGGGAAAATCGTTTAAAAAGCCGCCCAAAAAGCGTGGGGAATGTGGCTCTT
>JAJSOM010000258.1:0-19942 GCA_023052935.1 Piezodorus guildinii
AAATTTGAAGGCTTACGTTTTAAGATGCGTAGAACCCGAATAACCAAAGAAAAAAAAAATCCGTTTGTTCGCCGTCCGCCGTACGTGTCATTTCTTCGAGATTCTAGACCGATTTTTCATAAATTTTGCCACAAAATTACTAGGGCATGCAACGATGATCCTAACACCTACACGTTGATTTCAGCTGGTTATTTTTTAAATGGCGGCTGATAAAATGTGATTTAATTCAATAATAATAATATTATTAATAGGCTTACCGAACCCGAAGTTTCGATGCCGATACCACCAAATTCTGTCTACACAGACTCGTCCAATGTTCACCGTTTAAGCCCAAGCCCCGAGATCAGCCTTAACGCAATCCTCCCATCGACGCTTCGGCCTACCTTTCGGGCGTCCACTAGTCGGATCAGCGAATACCAACTTTCTCGGAATCCGCTCCTCATCGAGCCCACCAACTTTATTCGCACATTTGAGTCTCCGCGATGCTATCAACTCAATTATATTCACAGGATACAATTTCCACAATTCCGCGTTGTGCAACCTTTTAAACTCCCTCGTGGCCTCATCTCTCTTCGGACCAAATATTTTACGCAGTACCCTATTTTCGAAAACCTTAAGCCGTTGTTCATCCTTTAAAGTAAGCGGCCACGTTTCACATCCGTAAAGAACCGTGGGAAGAATAATAGTTTTATAAATTCTAACCTTTAAGTTTTTAGATAGAAGCCGCGAACTACGTAACTTAGCAACTGAAAAATAACACGCATTTCCCACCTTTAACCGGGACTTTATTTCTTCCTGGGTTTCATTTTTTCTTGTTATCATTGAACCTAAATACTTTAATTTCTCTACGAGTTCAAAAGTATGCCCTGATATATCACTATCACCAAGATCGCCACCGTTTCTGCTACTAATCATATATTTCGTCTTATCGGTATTTAGTTCGAGTCCTATTTCTTTACAGGTTTTTATTAACACACTTGTATTTAATTCAATAAATTTCCTAATAAAACTAATAATATTTCTTAATAATGTAATAATGTTCTTAATGATGTAATAATATTCTTAATAATGTAATTTGTTTTTAATTATTAATTTCTTTTCATATAACTTAATGGCCTATCTACTGTTGTATAAACAGTTATATCCTAATATTGCTATTTGGAAATTATAAACCATTGTGTAATAATTTGCAGCTTTTTTTCATATCGTTGTTTACCAACCTAAAACAAGAATACAAGGCGTAGGACCCATTGAAACTCTTTCACAACTGTTTATAGGCTGAGGACAAGGGCTGTGCCGGCAAAATGCCAAGCCAAGTTTACAAAACACTTCGCAGAACTGGGCTAATTTGCCTATATTTAGAATAGAGTCCCATTCATTGAATTAAATGAATTAATGTCATAATTTACTCGAATTAATAATACTATAATAATTTTTTTATTAACAAACCTTCCAATCTATTTTTTATTTTATTTTTTTATAAACTCGAGAAAAGTGTATCTAGGCACGAAAATTTAACTTAAACTATCTTTATTTTTGACACATATTATAACTACATAGATAGTTGGCAACTTAAACTCTGATTTATTATTTTACTTTATTTAGCTGGTTTTTTTTTTTTTTTTTTTTTTTTTTTTTTTTTTTTTTTTTTTTACCCTCTGGTTTTATTTTCGAACAAAATACAAATACAAATGTAATATGTATAGCTGTCAGATTTGTCCTTCTGTTACCCGGAGGTATTCTAAAGAGGGTTGCTATATGCGCTGGATGCACTAGTAATCTTTCAAGGGCTTCTTCTAAGCCTTTATTTATCCATTGCAAAATGGGAGGGACCATTCTTCAGGGTATTTAGCTGTTTTCAATTTCACTTACCTATATATTAAGGGAAAAGAATTTGTGATCGAGAAGATAACTTTTCCTACTATCTTAAACAAAATATTGTATGATAATTAGTAAATTCAAAGGATGATTGAAACTCTGTTATCATGAAAAAAGGTCCACTGAAATCATGAAACCAAACATATTTGTATTGAGTGTACATTGTAAATATTATGTAAATAAACAAAGTTTCTTCTTCTGATCGAGAAGATTCTAGTTCTCAACGGAAATACTGGTTTTACGGTCCCCTTAGTATAAATAACCAAGTACAGCAAAAATGTGTCTGTGTGTGTTTGTGTGGTAGGTCTAACACGAAAACTAAAAGGGCATACCAAGTCCCCTCTCCCCTTTCCATATAAGAGGATTAGGTACCATTCAATTGACAATAAAACAATATGAACGAAATCCATATCAGTTTTTTTCAAAATATTATAATTTGTTACTTTTACTAATTATATTTGTACATAATTATGTAATATAAAAAAATATATTTTTTAATTTTCTGTAGGTATGTTGGTTTAGTAAAATATTTAAAAAAAAAAAATTAACAAATTTGTGCATCAGGTGATAGTTATTCTTTTTACGATGCATGAGAATTAAAGACAATAATACGTTCATAAAGTATAAACAAACATTTAAAACAAAGAAACTGGAATTTATAGGCACAATATTTGTAAAAATGCAAGAGCTAAAAGGACAAAAATAAATAACTTTTTTTTTCTCGTAAACCACCGGCACGAACCACGAACAGGTAATTATTAAGGGAAAGTAAACTATAAACCTTCTTGTTAATTTCTGTGGTGGTAGATAATTAAGTAATTTCTCTGGGCGAGTTTCTTTATAAATATTTTACATTTTTTATGTTTTTCATTAATAAATACTTTAAGAATCTATAAAAGTTCAAGCTGCATAAACTTAAATTATGATAATAAAGCTAAATTATCGGAATACAGGTGATTCATTAATTTTGGTTTATCAAAATAGTTGTGGTAATGTTTTTAAAAAAGGAGATTTTCCTTGGACGTTCGTTTTAATATATCTTAGGTGGAAATTTTTAATTAAAAAAAACTGATGATAGACAATGATAAAAAAAAAGCTAAGAAGAACAGCTTAACCAAACAAATATGGGGAAATTCGAAATTTCAGATATGTTCACCGAATGCATAGGCACGCTCTGTGCGTCGGTTAGGAGGAAAGAGAGGCAAATTATATATGAGATACCTGAGCAGGAATTAAGATCCAATGCATGAAACATCTTCGGCAGATCAAGAGAAAAACAAATAAAACTAATTACTTCTTTCATAGATGAGAGCGTTGAAATAGGTCTTCATTATGAAGGTGTGTGAATATCTTATTTATATTTTAATAATTTTAGATTAATATTAATATAATTTTGTATATATTGTTTTAAGATGTTTGAGTTAAAGTAGTGTATAGTTAATATGTTGTCGTTTTATGATATACATACATATATAACTTATGAGCTAGCTGCCCAAAATAACATAGGAAAAGGGGTACAGTAACAACTCGGTTGATGGGTAGTTAAACATTGATTGATTGGTTCCTTCAAACCTCTGTATATACTCGTACGTTCTCATTGTTTACAAGCGGTGAGTTGGAATTAAGGCTGATAGTATACCTGATCAGACCTTAACTTATATCTGTGTGTGTGTGTTTTAATGTATTTGTAATTATGTTTTAAAATTTTTAATCTTATAAATAGTCATATGGGAAAAATTTGGAATGCTGAGTTTAAGAGACCCTATTAGGTTGGTTAGCATCAATTAGTCAATAAAGTGTACCTCTCTACATGAACTTATGTAACTAGAAATAAAGGGATCACCTGTGGTGTAATTGCTGGCATAACAGTCTTCTATGCCCAAGGTCGCGGGCTGAAACCTGGCAGATGCCCCTGGGATTCTACCTAGTCTTTCGAGGGAACGTAAAAAGGCCGACGGAAAAAAGCCTGTGCGGTACTCGTTAAAGATCCCTATCCTAATTAAGCCTGGATAGGAAAAGTTTAGGCTTCTCACATTAGCCTAAAGTGAATAAACAAACAAACAAAAAATTATATAAATATGAAATCTTGAAAACTTCTTTTGTTTCAATCGTTACAGTATTTTTTATATTGTCATTAAAAGAATTTGTTTCTTATTCTTGTAGTATATTATTTTCATTTATGTATTAATTAGGTTTTTTTTTGTCATTAATTCTTGGCCTATTAAAGATCTTTTATTGTTGTAAAGCTTATGTTATTCTTAGAAGACTAAGTATCAGAATAATGTAAATATTCATTTTTTATCTTATTTTAGTTTTATATTTAAACTCATTTATTTTTCATTTTTTTTTTTTTCAACACAATTATTTTCTGAGGATTGTTTTTATTTTAATTATTTTATTTTTTATTATGTATATATTGATCCATAATTGTAAATATCAGTTAATTATGTTCATTTTGTCAGTTGGCCAGACATGTTGTATATTATAAACTGTACAAATTTATTATTCTCAAGAGACACTGTCCCAGAATAAAATTTACTTTCTATTCTAAATTTCATTTCACGGTATGTATAGATAATTCTAGTTTAGGGGTTAATAATCAGTCGCAAGTTCTAATAAACTGGAGTTAAATTTCATTCAGGCGTTAAATGATTTGTTAAGTCGTTATAAGCATATAGAGACACAGAAAATAAGGTTTGATTTGAATATTTTGGATATAGATAGCGATGACAGGACAAAGACCCATCCCTAGACCACCTCCAGAGACCATAGGGATTGAAATAAAAGAAGGCTGACTCCTGGCGTTGGACCTGATCCCATTATCCTCACCCCCTGCTCTGGGGAACAGCATTGAATAATGCATGCCTTCTGACAGCCTCCTCTCTTCTAACCGTCTATGTCAGTCTGGTCTTCATCACCTGATACCTCATTGATTTGAATACATTCCCTATGGAGGGTGAGGAGGCCTTCGTTCCGGACCTAGCCATGTTTTTATTTTTAAATTGAATTTCGGTGACAGAAAAAAGGGGCCTTTCCTAGAATATTTTTTTTGTGAAGCGGAAAATACATTCAGACCTCATACTTCAATAAAGACGGTATATAAAGGCTTAGTAAAATTACCATTTTCTACGTATATTTCAGTTTATTTTGTTTTCAATAATGAGCCTTTGTAATCAACAAAAAAGTTTTCTTCTTCAAAATTGTAGGTATCACGATACGAAAAAAAATGAATAATGAAATTAAAAAAAAAAAAAATTCTGTTTTTCGGTCAAATTAATTAATACCAAAATTAATTAAGCTGCTAGGATCTTTTAAATAAAATAATCCATTTTTACTTAGCACTCCTTTATTTACTTTTTCTTTCTCCCTACGTTTCGGCCTTTGCCATTTTCGAGAGTTCTTTAATCCTTCCTTTATGTTGCATATATAGAACATATTTCAGTCTGGTTTCAGCATTGGAAGAGAGAAGACGTGGAGCTCGAGTTTCAGATAAGACTAAAACTTTCTTTCTTCTTTTCTTCTATTTCTATGTTTTCTTTAAATTAGATTTTCTTTTTACGAATTATAAGGATAATTATATATTTCTTTTCTCTATTCTTCATTTCTCTTTTACTATTATTATTTTTATTTTATTTTATTTTTGTGTGAGTGATAGTTTCTTTTAGTTTTCAATTACATATTACTTACTTTTTCTATGGGTGATCCCATAGATCTTAATAGCCCAAAGGCTAAACGAAAAAGACCGCGAGGGAGAATTAAATTAATACCCGAGAATGCGAATTCTCAAATTTGTCCCTCCTTTCTAATTTTAGAAAGAGAGGATGAACAAAATTTTCTAAAAGTAAATTTATTAATAAATTTCTATCAAATTTGGTAGGTGACTTAAAAATGATTAAAAAACTAAAAAATGGGACACTACTTATTGAAACAAAAAGTGGGAAACAATCGGAAGAGTTATTGAAATGTAAAAACTTCGGGGGCCAGTTCCCCATACAGGTGACCCCCCATAATACTTTGAATTTTAGCAAAGGTGTGATTAGATGTCATGACCTTCAATTTCTTGAAATTAAAGAAATTAAAAACGAATTATCTACTGAAATAACGGATATAACAAGAATAAAAATTAAAAAGAATGGAAATGAAATATTAACCAACTCTTACATCATAACATTCCCATCACCGAGAATCCCTGAAGAATTAAAAATAGGCTATTATACGGTCAAAGTACTCCATTATAATCCCCCACCATACAGATGTTTCAATTGTTTAGGTTTCAATCATCCTACTAGGGATTGCAAGCAAACGCCTAAATGTATACAATGCGGGGAAAACAAACACGGAGATGTTAAGTGCACGCGGCCGCCCAGGTGTGCCAACTGTTACGGAGAGCACCATGCGCTAGACCGTACGTGTCCTATTTTCATTATGGAAAAAGAAATCAAATCGATTCAATCTGTTAATAAAATATCCCTAAATGAAGCAAAAAAAATATACAAAGAACAAAATCCATCAACATTTAAAAAATCATTTTCTGAAATTGCGAAAACAAAATCTTACAACACGGAAACAAAAGATATCGGCATTCAAACCGTTTCATTAGATATCATTGGAGAAAACAACATTGAAAACCAAAATACTTTAGCAAATCCCGAAACTCACCTTCCCCCTAATCCCACTCCCTCCCCTCCTCCCCTCCCTCCTAATCCTCCTCCCCTCCTCCCCACTCTCCCAGCGGACGCGCCGCTAGCGAACCTACCGGCCGAGCCTACACCTAGTAGTTCCAAGTATAGGAGCGACGGCCCCCCTCCACTTCCACCATCTGATAAGGCCGAAGGTACATCGATGACTAGACGAGAGCACTGAGAGAGAATTTACTGTCGTTAATAACAAAAAACAGGGAAACCGGAAAAAAAAAAACTTAATGACTAATAACAATATAGAATTAATTAGGATTCACGTATATAAAAAACACTTTAAAATAAAATATTATACCACTATCCACTACCCTACAATAGACATATATTTTTGTTACTTCAAAATTTTCGCATAAATACTAATAGACATAAATTAAAGGAAACTAACCAATACACCACTAACAATAACAATAACAACAATATTTACAGCTACCAAGGTATCTATTCATTCTTATCAGACATAACAATAAACAATAACGCTTCATTCAATACTACTGTAGACAACAAACACCACAACCTACCTTTAATCAATTATAAGCAAAATAAACAATATTTTACATTAACTCTGGAAAAATATGTTTCCCTTGTTCTATTAATATTTTTAATAATTTCTAAATTTTGCGGACATGAGTATTTGAACGCAAACGCGAAGATCTATGTACTTTTGAATGCAAAGCTGTACATGTCTAGAATCATGATTACTTATGTGTCTGTATACGTGCGTATTTGTGCTTATAATAATACATCTATAAGTGCGTATATGAGTGTAAATGCTTATGGGAATATATCTTTTATCACCTTGTACGTCTTCTTATTTTATACATGTCGTGATTTTATATTATGTTATTTTATAGCATTTTGTTATTTCATAGCATCTTCTTATTATATCATATTTTATTATTTTATAGAATGTTGTTATATAGAGTCATTTTATTGTTGTATAAATATATTATTTTATAGTCTACTTATGGGGGATTATTATTATCAAGCAATACATTACTATTTATATATCAATAGAGAATCAAGGACTTACGTATTTATTGCGTTTTCACTATCAAAAATTTACATTATTTCAGAAAATTTTGCAAATACTACAATCTATATAAAAACATTTAAATTAATTGAAATGAGGAGGGGAAAAGAAATACTTTTTACTGTCCTAATGTTAGTATTTTTGCTCACATATAATTACTCCAAAGATCACAAATATGGATAAATATATGAACATTATGCAATGGAACCTTAACGGCACGACCTCTCAACATGAAGAATTAAAGCTTCTCATATCTGAACACCAACCTGAAATAATATGCCTCCAGGAAACACATCTAAAACCGAGCCGTGTATTTAATATTAAAAACTATCAAATATTCCGAACGGACAAAGTAACTGATAACCGGGCCTGTGGGGGAGTTTTAACGGCAATACACAACCGATTGATAGCAAAGAAGATAAATATAGACACTCCCATTCAACCAACTACCACAATAGTTCATACAATAATAAAAATACATATTTGCAACATTTATCTGCCGCCTACTGAACCTATTAATGAATATGAATTAACACGACTTATCAATAAACTTCCTCAACCTTTCATTATCCTCGGAGATGTAAATGCATCTCACACCAGCTGGGGAAACAGAAACAATAACTCACGAGGAAACGTAATAAAACGCATACAGGATAATTTTGATTTGTTGCTGCTTAACACAGGAACAATGACACATCTATGTCCTAGAACTGGGACGCTTACAGCTATAGATTTAACCCTTTGTTCCCCAAACCTTTACAATCTTTTCGAATGGAAAGTACTACACGACCCTCACAATTCTGACCATTTCCCTATCTTAATGAAAATGATTGGCAGAAATAGTGATGGAAGACGACCTTGGCAGTGGGCTGTCAATAAAGCTAACTGGGATATTTTTCAAAAGAAAATTAATCTGGAACGTGAAGAAGAAAATATAGATAAGAACAATAGCTATATCACTCAGCAAATATTAGAAGCAGCAGAAGCCTCAATCCCAAAATCAAACCCATCATTATCCATTCCGAAACCACCTTGGTTTGACAATGACTGCAAAAAGGTAATCAAAAAACGAAACCAAGCCATCAATAAATTCCGAAAATGCCCATCGACAGAAAACCTTATCAACTTTAAAAAATGGAGAGCCCAATCTCGGAACCTAATTAGAAACAAGAAAAAAGAATCCTGGAACAACTTTGTTACTAACATAAATGCAAACACACCCATTCGCACAGTATGGAGAAAAATTAATGCTATCAGAGGAAAATATTCTAATGAACAGCCGACACTCGAAATAGAAGGAAATATTATATATGACCCTACAATATTAGCTGAGAGATTCGCAGAACACTACGAAGAAATATCGTCCTCAATGAACTATAACCTACAGTTTCGACAAAAAATTAACCAGCAACAACCAATACAATTTGACATTAACAGAGCCTATAATAATGAAACGTACAACTTACCAATCACCGAATGGGAACTGGATACGGCTATATCTTCCTTAAAAATGTCCGCTATGGGACCAGACTATATCCACAATTCCATGATCAAAAATATCCCGGCAAATCAAAAGAAATACTTACTCAGATTTTTTAACAGGATATGGCTAGAAGGTGAACTACCAGAAAAATGGCAAGAATCCATAGTCATACCTATCCTGAAGCCAGGAAAGAACAAATTAGAACTAAAAAATTACCGACCTGTATCTCTAACATGCTGCCTTTGCAAACTCATGGAAAAAATTATAAATAAGCGTCTTCTATGGTACATCGAAAAGAACAACCTCCTGACAGACATTCAATGCGGGCAAAGAAAAGGAAGGTCAACTGTTGATCATCTCACTGCACTTGAAGCCGAAATATTAAATACCTTCATTAGGAAACGTGAATGCTTAGGTATTTTCTTTGATGTGGACAAAGCATTTGACACCGTTTGGCGACCATCCATATTAAAACAGTTATGTGACTGGGGATTCAGAGGAGCTCTACCTCGCTTCATCCAGAATTTTCTTAAGAAAAGGTCCATACAAGTACGCATAGCAGACCAACTTTCCAGGAAAACAATCTTAGAAAATGGAATCCCACAAGGAAGCGTCCTTAGCGGAACACTTTTTCTCATTGCCATCAACTCAGTACAAGATGCACTCACCCATCGATGACTCAAATCATGCCTTTTTGTAGATGACCTCGCCATACTCATACAATATACGGATACTCCTCGAACCAAGGCCATAATCCAGTCTATTTTGAACAAATTACAAACCTGGTCACAAGATAATGGTCTCACTTTTTCAACAGAAAAGACAAAATGCGTACTCTTCTCCCGGAAAAAACAACCTAGCACTCCTCCAACAATTACTTTATACAATAAAGCATTAAATTTCCATGACCACTGTGCCTTCTTAGGATTAGCAGTCGATTCGAAACTTACATGGAAAAAGCATATCATGAAACTGAAGGATAGCTGCTCACAACGATTAAATGTAATGAAAGTACTAGCTGGCACTAGCTGGGGAGCGGACAGATCGAGATTACTCGAAATATACCAATCTATAATACGATCAAAGCTGGATTACGCAAGTCACATATATGCCTCTGCAAGATTTAGTCTCCTCACACAGCTCGATACAGTACACCACAACGGAATAAGGATAGCAACAGGAGCCTTTAGAACGAGTCCGATCCTTAGCTTATGCGCTGAATCCGGTATACCACCCCTTACATTTCGAAGGCATCAACTAGCCATAAACTACTTAACAAACCTTGCAACACAACCAACAAACCCAGCTTTCCAATACGCATTTAGACCGAAATATCAACAACTTTACAGCAACAACCCATCAAAACCAGCACCCTTATCAATGAGATATAGACGAATCATAGAAGCAATAGATCAAATATATATGCGAAACCCAGAAACCCTAACCCCACCATGGATCTATGCAGTACCACGAATCAATATGACGCTACTCCGATTCAGGAAGAAAACCACACCACCATATATACTACATGAGAAATTCCAAGATATAATACATAAGAATAGAAACGCAACTTTTCTCTATACGGATGGCTCCAAAATGAACGACAATATTGGCTCGGCAGTTGTTACATCTGAACAAACTTTTAAATACAAACTACCACCTCATTGCAGCATCTTCACAGCTGAACTTTCTGCTCTATCATATGCACTTCACCATATAATGTCAAAAGAGGGAGACAAATATATAGTTTGCAGTGACTCTCTCCCAGCACTACAAAGCCTACTGGAACTATACAGCGATCACCCATTGGTCACCAAAATCCACGAATATCTTAATATCCTCAAAACTCTCAAAAAAGATGTCGGATTCCTCTGGACCCCTTCCCACGTGGGGATTAAATACAACGAGATAGCTGACAAATCAGCAAAAGAAGCCGCACTTAGTAAACAAGATATCGTTCCAGTTGCCATTAAAGCCGACATTAAAATATGGTTACGCTCGGATACTAAAGCTGATTGGCAAAGGATGTGGGACACCGTAGATAATAACAAGCTAAAGGAGATAAAACCAGATACACACCGATGGAAGACTTCAGTGAGAGCAACACGGAGAGAAGAAACTGCTCTAACAAGATTAAGAATAGGCCACTCAAGACTCACTCATATTCATCTCATCACGAAAGACCCACAACCAATATGCAATAGATGTCAGACAACCATAACCGTCAAACATATCATAGAGGAATGCCCGGATTACGAAAGTCTTATGCAGGAGTACAAGCTTGGCCGAGCTCTCAAAGAGTCACTTTTGGACTGCGAGGATGTCATAACCAGACTGATCAGGTTCCTAAAAGAAACCAAATTAATTAAAGCGTTCTAGCCTCTAGGTGGCTTAATGGCTAACATTGTTCTGTTTTACAATTGTAGTACTTATAAGTAACGTATTCTAAAAAAAAAAAAAAAAAAAAAAATATATATATATATATATATATATATATATATATATAAAATAAAAAAAAAAAATAAATAAAAAATAATATAAAATAAAATAAAAAAAAAAATAAAAAATATATATCTATATATAAAAAAAAAAAAAAAATGTATGTGTGTGTGTGTGTATGGATATGTCTGTGTGTGTTTGTATGTGTGTGTGTGTGTGTATATATGTATATGTATATTTTTAGTTCATCTGTATGCAAGCTATATAACTTCAATTTTATAAAGGGAAAACATATTTTGATTGTTAAAATAAAATTCACACCACCTAATTTACCAAACAATTAGTATATGGCGTAAAAAACCGCGCAGTTAAAAACGCCTAATCATCATTCCTAATCCTAGAACATATTTTGTCACATTTAAAAAATATACGTTAAATAGATGCAATGTAAAGGATGGATTAAAGATTTTATTTGAAAGAACCAAGCAATTAGATTTATTCACTCAAAAAAATTTAAATTATAATAAATATTAATTAATTTATGGACTGCTGGAAACCGACAGCGGGAAGAAGGAAGGACGGCAGAGGCAGACATTATTCCTCACTATAGGCTGGAACTACTGAGGGACCCAAGCATCCGAGAACTGTACCGAAGAAGATTGGAAGATAAAGCTGACATAAGTGTGGGGATGAGCGCCTCAGAAAATTACGCACACCTAAAAGAATGCATCCATACGGCAGCAGCTGAAGCACTGGGTTTAGAGGAAAGACGCCTTATGCCAGACTGGTGGTCGGGCGAAGTGGCACAGCACGTGAGCCAGAAGAAGGAGCCGCACCACAAGTATCTTTCCTCGAGAAGCAATGAGGACTGAGTAACCTATAGGAAACTAAATAAGGAAGTGAAGTGCCTGGTAATTGAAGAAAAAAATGCCTCGTGGGATAGGTGCTGCCAGCGTATCGACTGTACAATAATATAGGATAGAATTATATAATCCTGGGGTGTCCTAAAGAAGCTACGTACATTCAGGAAGGCAAACGTTGTCTCACCAATTACTGATGAAGCTTGGAAAGTGAACTTCGAAGATCTTCTTAAGGAGAGCCGGCCCCAGTTTATGGCAAAGGAGAGCAGAACCGCAGCGCCAGGAAGAATAATGGTGACCATGGAGGAACTAGCACAGGCTCTTAAATGCTCTAAAAACGGAAAGGCCCCAGGTCCAGGCGGAGTCCCGGTAGAGCTGCTAAAGGCTGGAGGAAAAAAGATCATGAGCATTCTCCTGGAAATTATTAACCTGGTACTAGGAGGAGACAGAGTACCTGAGGACCTCCGAACTGGATTTATATCGCCCATTTTCAAGAAAGGCGACAGAAAGGTGTGCCAGAACTACAGAGTCTGTGTGCAGAGCGCGGTGAGCAGAGTGATTGGAAGGCTGCTCCGGGAAAATTGGAAGACGAATTCCTTACCCCTGAGGAACAGGCTGGATTCACAACGGGGCGCTCCTGCAATGACAACATCTTCATCCTTCGGCAGCTCATCGAGAAGTCACGGGAGATGAATCAGGAACTCCACATAGCTTTCGTTGATCTGGAGCAGGCCTACGACAGCGTCCCGAGAAATAGAATGTGAGCAGCACTGAGAGAAGCCGGTATCAATGATGCCTTAGTAGATGCAGTAAAACACCTACAGCAAGACGACATTTACCGGGTGAGGCTTAGAAACCGAGTATCAGAGCCATTCACAGGTACTAAGGGTCTGAAACAGGGCTGTAGCATGGCGCCAACCCTTTTCAAGATTTATCTCCATATGTCGGTCAAGGAATGGTTTCGTCAGTGTGGTGATGTGGGTCCTTCATTGATGATGAACAGCTAGTGTCGCTCTTTTTCGCTGACGATTAAGTTGTATTCGCACGGAGAAACGTCTACCTTGAGATGATAATGTGCTGTTTAGGGGACTGCTATGCGTCTATGGCTCTTAAAATTAACTTCAGTAAGACGAAATACATGACCATCAGCGCTATGGATGACAGTGATCTGCGAGTTGATAATGAGACATGCACAAAGGTGGATGTATTTAAATATCTAGGTTCGTACCTCGACTCCACTGGATCCTCCGAAATCGACATAAGGAGAAAGGTAGAACAAGCCCGTAAAGCCACGCGGATGCTCCATCCTGTTCTATGGAATCACCTTCTTTTAAAAGAAAACAAGAGGAAGATCTACTATGCCATCGTAGAACCCATCCTTACTTACGCTTCGGAAACGTGGACAATGTCTAGAAAGCTCTACTCGAAAGTCTAAGCTGTGGAGATGGACTTTTGGAGTAGATGTCTACGTTTCACAAGGATGGACCGAATGAGAAATGAGGTTGTTCGGGACAGGACGGAAGCTCCTGGGTCCGTAAACCAGCGGATAGGACAGTGGAGGGTAAGATGGTACGGCCATGTAAAACGAATGTCTACCGAACGATGGCCAAACCGAGTTTTGGATTGGCAGCCACCGGGAAGGCGGAAACGAGGTCGACCTAGAAGTAGGTGGATATGCGGAGTGGAAGAGGAGATGGCGGGCCGGGGTCTTCAGGAGGAGGATTGGCTTGACCATGACCTCTGGAGCTCAGCACTGTCTTGAAAAGGCAACCCTAGTTGGAACGCCTGTATAAGTATAAGTAAGTATTGATTAATTTTTTAAAATTTATTTATTGATATTTACGCCTGTATTACATAACACAACTAGTAAATATATAAAAGACAAATCACATGAAACAGGCTTATAGAGAAACTAGCCATTGACAGCACCCAAGTCACTGTTCTAAACCAGATGGTCTCTAGTTCATCTTCTTTTCAGACACCTTGAAGGATTATCAGGAATCAAAGAGAAAGGGAGGGTTAAAAATAATGCGTTAGATTTGAAAAAGGGTTTGTCATGAAAAGAGTGATACCTACCTAGGGTCTAGTCAGCAACACATAGAACATTAAAATCTGTTGAATGTTAAATATTAAAAAATACGGTGTCAAATATTTAAATCGATATAACACTGATCGACCGCATTAGATCGATCAAATTGTATCATATAATAGCACCATTAACTCCCTACAACATTAAATAAAAACTATTTTATTCAATTATTTATCGATATTTACAACTGTATTGATTAATATATTTAGTAAATTAGGTGTTAGATAAAACCCGTGAAAAAGACATGAAGAGAAACTGCCCATAGGCAGCACTCCAATAGGTAATCTAAACTAGAAGGTCTCGAGGACATCTTTTCAGACGCCTCAGAGGATTGTCAGGAATGGAAGAGGAAGCTAGGATAGAAGCTAGTGGGTTAGAGTGGGAGTGGAGTTTGTCATGGAAGGATTGATACCTGGTTCGGGCCAAATCAGCTACATAAGGAATATTAAGGTCTTAATGGATGGGCTTATTCGTGATTAAGTAAGGAGCGTTTAGGATATCACGAAGGACTTCGGAATGTAAAGATTGGTCACTGACAGAATTCGACGGTTTAGTAGAGTTCCAAAAGTCACGTAGGTGAGCCTATTGTAGTTTAGTGGAAGGTTAAAATGTCTATCTAGTAAATTTTGAAGTAACCGAAAGTATCAGTTTTTAGTTGTTTAAGTCTTGTGTGCAGATTCCAATTTGGATGTTTGTCAATCAGGGGTTATAGATAGCGAATCTGTTCATCCGGGACAAAAGGAATACTATTAAAGGATACTGTACGGCAGGAATTCATACAACGAACGGTGCATAATAAAAATAGGAATTATACTGCCTACAAACAAAAAAAAAAAGAAAAAAATTCATTGAAAGAGATCAAGAATTGGTAGAGAAAAAGCGTTCTGAACTTAGTAATGGTGATAGGCCATTTTCTTTGATTCGTTGATGTCCCTCTTTCTTAACCTGTTTAATTAATTTATTCATAAATACTAAGTCAATTGATAATACAGTTATAGAAATGGTTATACAGTTATGCCATTATTTGAAAATAATAAATTATTGTGTAATAGTTTGCAGCGTTTTGTGTTATAGATACAAGTTTTTTTTTAAAGTTTATATATATATATATATATATATATATATATATATATATATATATATATATATATATATATTTAAATTTAAACTATACAAGAGAAAAAACATTTCATTTCTAAATAAGTGCTGCTCATCTGTATTTGGTTTGTTACGAGCACAACTAGAGTTCTAAACATTTTTTTTATTATACTTATAACAAGTATAAAGTATATTTATTATTTTTCCAACACCACTACAGGCCAAATTACCGTACGATAGGGTGATCAAGCCGCCATTAATATATTTTAGTCTTGAAAAAAAAAAAAAAATATATATATAATATATATATATATATATATATATATATATATATATATATATATATATATATATATATATATATATATATATATAATAATAAAAGAAGTTGTTAAAACAATAAAATGTGACTAGAAGAATTAAATCCTTAAATAAAATCTATGTACTAAATAGACTTATCAGCTTGAAAGTCCGTTTGTTCTTTTCGAAGCAGTTCAAACGGATTTTCTCTTATTTTTTTCCGCTGTCTGAGGTGATAGATTTATTGCCCGGTCCATTGATTTCTAATTTTATGAGAAATACTGTGTGTGATTTTAGGTATCAGGGAAATGATGAAGTATGAAACAGATTTGTAAAGATTTACAGTAATTTATACCTATTTTAAGAGATTGTTTAGATAATCTACACTGTATTCTGTACTTGAATAAACAGTTACTTGATTATCTACGTTCGAGTTCCCAATCAACTCCTGTTTTTTTGTTTTGTTTTATCTAACCTAAATTCCTCTGATCGCATAGCTTGTTATGTTGATTTTAATGGCATATGCTATTCTGATGGGACCTCACGGTAGTAGTTTTCGGAATAAAGGTAAACATGTTAATTCTTTTCCGTGCATAGCTCTAATTATTCCCTGCTTTCCAAGACTTCATTCAATTAGTTATTTAGTTAGCAAGACAATTTATAATCAACAGAACGCTCCTTTCCCTCTTGAGCTAATTAGCTACCATGTTTTCGAGATACCCTTGTTTAATGATTATTATTAATTAACTCTAAATCAATTGTTTGTTTTATTTAACGTCACTTAGTATCGATGTAAATCAATCGAAAAATTATTTTTACTTTTACTTACCTATACATGAAATATATGGTAAGATTAAGTATTGCGATCGTGAAAGTTTTCGATGAAAATACACGCTTTAGGGTTTCCTGACTCCAAATGACCGAGTCCCGCAAAAAGGTCTGTGAGTGGGTTTTTTTTTTTTTTTTTTTTTTTTAACGAGTGTAGGTGGAAATCTTCAAAAGATGCGAATAGGCCCGTACCTATCCGTGTATTCCCTACACCTGTTCATTCCTCTCTACGGGACAGCCGTTAAGCATTACTTCGTGGAGGAAAATGGCTGAGTGCCACCTCGTTGTACTCTTCCACCGGTTTTATTTTCCCAGATTATTGACTTCTTCTGGTCCTCTCTTCCGCTCTCAACTTCTTAAGGAAGACTGTGGCGAATCTCTTCGCTGTATCCCAATGGTAGTCCGAGCGCAGCATATGGCTTACTATATTTTCTGGTGTGATGCTTCCCTCGTACACTCTCTTCGATTCGCTTCTTTCTTCCGCAAAGCGAATGCAAGCGAAAAATACATGTTCTGCTGTTTCCTCAAATGTCGATAAATCGGAACCACCTGTCTCCTCTATGATTTGGTAACCATCGCCTCTTTCCAGATCGGAGCTCCATATAACAATTGATGATACAACAGTAGCCAGAAGCCTTCTGCGACTCTCTCTAGGGCTTCCAACGTTTGGCATAAGACGTGACAATAAGGATGCTACTTTGGCCAATTTAGCACTGATATACTCCGAGTGATGATTAAACCGAAGACGTGCGTCGATCATAACTCCTAGGTACTTTAAGGAAGATTTGGAATGGATTTCGTGTCTACCCACCGTGACAGTGAAGTATTCGATTTTCTTCCTGCTTGTGACAAGCAGAACCTCTGTCTTGTGGTATGCAAGCTGTAGGCCTACCGACGACAGCCAAACCGAACCGTAGCAATAGCCTGATTAGCGATGAGGGTAACTTCTTCCAGGTACTTCGCCACCACTACCACTGCAACATCGTCTGCGAATCCCACTACTGTGGCTCCCTCTGGCATTGATAACTCGAAAATGGCGTAGTACATGACATTACACAGAAAACGCCCTAAAACGGAGCCCTAAAACACCTTGTATCTCTTTGTGAGTGTGTGTGTGTGTGTTAACTCTAACACGCAAAAGAAAAGTCGTACAATACTGAAATTTCATATTTAATTATACGCCCGAGATGTAACAGAAACATTTTGATCAAAATCAACTAACCAGAAGAGCCACATTAAACTAAGCATTCTGGATCTTCTTACGATTTTCTCAAAAAATGCTCTAATGATTTTGATTAAACTCGCTATATCGATGTTGAATTTAATGTGCTTTAATATCATGTAGGATTCATTCTGATTGATATAGTCTAACAGGGCTTAAAGGCCGATAATTTATGTAACTTCAATGTTTATTAAATATAACCATATCCTGATTTTAGCATTGATAAAGAACAGGTAAATAAGTAATTTCAATAAATTTGATATTCAACTAAAGGAGAAAATTGTAAAATTATTTTTTAATGCATTTTTTGTTTTTGAACATAAGAACAGTAATATACATGAGTAGCGGCGCGCTCGATAGCTTATTAATCGATAAATCATCGCATGAATATTACTTACTAAAACGATATGTTTTTTTTACTAAGGAAGGTTACGCAGCGAGTGAGTCCGGAACGAAGTTAGATCTCAGCCTTTAATAAATCTTATATTTGTGAAATCCATTTTTGTTAATTTACCTATAATTTTTTTTGTATCGTTTGTTTGTTTATTTATCGTCACTTTATGCTACTATGGCTAATCGGAAGATGATACAGAGGGAGTCCTAAACTTTGCCTATCCAGGTTTTATTAGGATAGGGATCTTTAACGAGTACCTGACATCGCACAGGCTCGGGACCAACTTTTAACGTCCCCTCCGAAGGACGGCATAACTAAGGATTTTTTACTCCAATTAAAAAATCCTAGGACCACCTGCGGGTCACAACCCGTGACCTTTGGCATAGGAGGCTGTTATGCTAACCACCCAGCTACAAGTGATAACTTTTTGTTAGTATTTATTAATTCAGATTAAATTGTTCGGTTTAAAATCTGAGCTATTGTTTTTACATTTAACCTTTCACAACGAGGCTAAACATGTATAATATACCGTTGTAAAGATAAAGATTTTAGAAAAAATTAATATCTTTTACACAAGCATGTAAAAGTTTAAAAAGAGTCGATAATACTAATTGATTGTTGTAGATCAAAATATAATAGACATTTTAATAAAACACATGTTCCCATAGAAATTCACTTTAATTAATTATTTATTAGTTTCACTCATTTTTATCTCCTAACTGTATTTGAAAATTCTTTAATCGATTTTAACAACGGAGGTAAGTGAAAGTCGTGTGTTGCCCGCACTAGATTTCCACACCGCATAAATCGCACTCATACGAAATAAAAAAAGGGCAAATTACGATCTTTCTTGAAAATTCTACAATGATGAGAATAAACGACAATCAGTAAACAAATGCAGTAAGCAAGATACGGACGAAATGTATAATTTCTTTCTAGCTATTATTTTTTTAACGTAATTTTCATCGATTATTCTGGTATTTTGAAAGAGGGAATCAAATTATCCAATCAACCTCACGTATTCTTCCATTTCAATAGCTATTCGTCAACATCTCCATTTAAATGAATTCGCATTAATCGACCAGATTAATGGTTTCAAATGAAACTGAACTTCTTTAATAATAGTGTAGGAATGAAATTATCTATTATTATTTTTTTATTATTGTTATTTTTTTATTATGCTTCTAACACTATTTTTATACTGTTGTTATCATTTTATATGATTTCGATAAGAACTTTTAATTGTTATAACAACTCGGCTATGCTAGGTGAAGCTTAAATTAATTTAACAGGCTAACAAACAATTTTGTTTATTTGGATGAAAACATGATTAGCATTTTCAATAATTTATTTTAGTATGGATTCTTTTTTAAATATTTCATTACTTATTGAATGATGATAAGTAAACGCATCTATATGGCAGCTGCGAGCCGTTGAGTAATCAGTAAGCATAAACTTAATTTCAAAGACGCACAAATTTTAAATACTGAACAAAAAAACAAAAAACTAGAAGAGATATATGAATTACTATAAATTTCAAAATCTGGCGACAGCAACACACGACTTTACTTAGCTATGGGGTTTAAATCGTGTAAAAGGATTAATTAAGTACGCTAATTTTTTC
>JAJSOM010000259.1:0-20366 GCA_023052935.1 Piezodorus guildinii
AACTAAAATGTATTGGTTAACCCCCTTAAACTTCAAATGCAGTGAAATTCGAAATGTCAGATTTAAAATACCTCAAAAAATAATTCAAGTTCTTAGAAGGCCTCAACTGTTGCATTCTTTGTTTGTTGTTTATTGTACAATAAAGAAGATTAGAATAAATTAATTTAAAAAATAAATTATAAATAATATAATTACATTTGGGCATATTACATATTTTGATTACAGTTTTAAATAATAATGTTTTATTTTTGACTATTTTAGAATAATATTTATATAATGAGTAGTTAAATCACTGGAGCAGAAGCTATACTTTAATAAAGACAAATATTTATGTGAGGTAAGTTAATAACACAAGAATTTTATTATTTTTTATTATTGACTTATATTAAAAATAAAATGTGATTTTTGAAAATGGCCAGGTTATAATAAATAAAAAGGATTAATCGATAAGCTGCGTGGTATATTATTATAGCGGCGTGGATAGAGCGCTAGTCTACTGGTCTCCGGAGGTCCTGGGTTCGAATCCCGGCTATGACAGAATATTATTTATTCTATTAATTCAGCCGGGGGTGATCCTATGGTGTCCGTCCTGGTACAGATCAGCCTCTTTAAAGTGGGTAACACCTCATTGCACGACCGTTGGCCTAAAAACAGCACGAATATCTTTATGTACTGAGCCCAAGACCATGGATTGTAGAGATACAGGTTGTTTTTTTAAAGAACTAAGATTAAAACCTGTAGTATAATCCCCATGTTTTACTATATTCAACCATAACTAAGTAGTAAATCATAAAAATATATTTTGATATTCAAGTGTGTTTAAAAAAATAATAATAATAAATAAATCAAAATTATAAATTTTCAACATAGATATAACTTCGGACTTTTACCAAGTTGCACAACTTTGATTCTAAGATTGCACTATCAACCTAGATAATATTCCTTACAGGGTTGTACCTATATGCCTAATACATATTATTGCACAGATACATAAATGAATACATAAGTCGAAGTATATATTCGGGCAATTACAAAGACTACAAGGCCAACGACTTTCGACAGTGCTACGGTTATGGCGATTTAGCCATTGCAGGATCGGAATGCGGGGCAACTAGTGGTATTTAGTGCAAAATTCAAAATTACATTTATTTCGAAGGTATTTAATCCAGAAAAGTTAAAGGGTGGGGCTTAAAATTAAATACTTCAGGATAGAAAATTAACTATACATTTTAACATAAAATGTCAATCAAATAAAAAAAATATGTAGACACATTAGAATAATTGTATACATTTTTCTTACTTTTGCTTAACTATATATGAAATTTATTGGTAAGTGGAAGTATTTCGATTGAAAAAATATTTAAAGTCGAGTTTTCAGCTAAAATACACGTTTTAGAGTCTCCTGAATCTATATAGGTCTGGTCTATATTGATTCCATGAAAAGAATGTTTACAAAATTATTTTTACTTTGGGGTATACTTTTCTCGATTACGATCTACTTCAGTTTTTATTTTATTGGATATATATTGTTATTATTATATTATACTAATTGTAACCAAGATTTTCTTTAGTTAAAGTTGACATTGAGGAATTTTAAATTTTTAAAAATCATCATATTATTTATTTATTTTTTTCACACCTTCCAGAAGTTATCTGACAATAAGCAAATGTGTGCTATATAAAACTTCAGCAAGATCCACGATAGGCATGGGGAAGGAAAGCGCCCTACAGTATCCCTTCTCTATGGCTTTAATTTTGTGGGAGGAGGTCTCTCATCCAGCTTTTTTTCAGCTTTCTTCTAACAGGCATTCTCGCTATTGAATTTTCGTTCGTAAGTCCAATGTCTTTTCCGTACATTTTACTATGAAAACGCTAATAGGAATTTTGTGTGTGTTGGTCAACTGCTGGTTATTGTAAGTCTGTATGTATGGTTTTGTTGTATTCGTACCAAGGAACTATCGTTTGAGACTTGAGATTTTTGATTGAAATAATTGCAGTTTTTGAATGTGACTCTTCTTTGCTCAACCATAAACCATAAGTCGATATAGTACTTTAAGTCGCTGGTTGAGAGTCTTTCTTTTCATCTTGGTTTGTGGGCCCCAAATCATCCTTCGAGGGAGTGTTAGTCCTACGTAATGTATAGTATAGTCTGAGGAATTCGGTTGTTAGGATTTTTACAAAACATAAAATTCAAACATTTTAAAGTATTTATTTATTTACTATTCACTTTGAAGTAGAATAATGTTGACACCAAACTAATTTTTTTTACCTTCACTAGAACCAGAAATATTAAATACAATGTTTTTTTTTTTATTAGTATGAGTTGAGAAAGTTTTTCTTATTTATCCATATTAAAACAAGCATAATTTTCTTTCATCATCTTTATTATTATAATTCATCAATATTAGGCGACGTTTCAGGGCTTTTTCAACATTATCAAGACTAAAATGGTTTAAAACATTTTGATTTTAGTTACATTTAATAATTTTTTTCTATATCAAGAGAGACTGCCCATTGGCAGCACTCTTGGGTAGTGAGTTTAAACAAGAAGGTCTCGAGGCCATCTGCTTTTCAGACGCCTCGGAGGATTATCAGGAATGGAAAAGGAAGCAAGGATTGAAACTAATGGATTAGAGTGAGAGTAGATTTTCATGGAAGGTGTGATATCTGGTACGGGCCAAATCAGCAACATATGGAACATTAAGATCATTGTAGATGATTTTATTCGTGACAAAGAAGGGAGCGTTAAGGATTTTGGATTGTAAGAATTGGATAAGGGAAGAGTTTGATGGTTTAGTAGAGCCCAAAAGCTCTACTCCGTAGGTCCAGATAGGCCTTATGATGGTCATATAAATGAGTCTTTTGTAGTTAAGTGAAAGGTTGGAGCGTCTGTCTAGTAAGTGTTGGAGTAGCCGAAATCGTCGTGCATTTTCTTTTCCCCTCAGTCTTGTACGCGGATTCCATGTAAGTCGTTTGTCAAGCAGGAGTCCTAAATATCGGATCTGGTCAACCGGGACAAGCGGAATATCGTTAAAGGACACTGTAGGGCAGGATGTCATAGGTTTTCGACGAAGGGTAAAGGTAATTTGTTGGGATTTATTGGAATTGATTTTATTTCTCCAATTCTGACACCATACCTCAAGGTCTCTGATGTGGGATTGGAGAGTTTGAGAGGCAATTGTAGGATCGTTATTAACCGAGTGTCATCGGCATAGGTAGAAAGGAATGTGTTAGGATGGGTTGGGATATCAGCTGTATATACTGTGTAAAGAATGGGTTTGTTTTAATCTGGATAAATAAAATGTGTTTTTCGCGAGCAAACTTTCCGATTTTCGTATGCGACTCCTGGGGAGCGTTGGCCCCTAATATTTTGCAGAGTCTAACGGTTTAATTTCTAGTTCTACCTAAAAAAAAATTCATAAAATTCAGTTCCAATACATTTGGATTTCTCTCCTAGTCAGTTTCCCCTGACTGGGAAAACAGTGAATTATGAATAGCTACATAATAGACATTCATATCTTAACGCAGTAAAAAACGTTTTTATTTAAGACTCTTAAGATTCAATCACAAAATTAACAAATAAAAAAACAGAAAATAGTGAATTCAGAAGTCTTCTTTTGATCATCTAGTCATTTTTAGAAAACTGATTGTTTTCGTAGTTGTTCACTGCTACATAATAGACATTAAGACCATTAATGTTCAAGCCATATCAGTGGATATTTAGAAATAATCTTGAAGATTAGAGATCACAAAGAAGAAGAGAACAAAACTTCATGACATAGTTCACAAGGAGATGGTAAGTACGATAGATCGTCGGGCCGGAACAGTCAACGGACTCCTGAGTCTTGAGTGTTCCTCTGACCTCTAAGGCTTGCTCAACAATAGCAATTATACGAATTAGGGAAGGAATTACAATATACCTCCTTGTTTTTTCTGTGTCCCAAAAACAGTCGCTATATCAATCTATCCGAAATCGTACAGACAATGCCGCTTAACATTCTTGATTTTTATTATTTCTATACGAGTTATTCTCTATTCTTTCATGAATAAAAAGCGTGAATAATTTTTTTTTCTGGCAAACACTTTTAGTGCTAAAGACGTTTTAAGTCAGCTTTGGGACTGAAAAACGTGTGTCAAGAAAATCTCTCTAATTCTAATAATTTTGCAGGTATAGATTAAAAACATAAACAATATTATAAGGATCTTCTTTACACTTTTATTATTACAACACATTACCTAAATGGTAAAGAAAGTAGTTAAAAAAATGCTCGAAGATTAATAAACAACGTGACTTTTAGCAAGTTTAAAGTTCACAAAGGAAAAGAGACTTACTTTTGATTATTTATTCATACATATTTAAGTCTCGTTCCTCGTCGCTGTAAAAATTTAGATCTTGAAAACATAGTCCTTTTTTGGATATGAATTTTCAAAAATGGCAAAAACTCTTTTTTCAATTACTAAATAAATGCTTTCTAACCATCTCTTCTTTTTTTGTATTTATTTATCATTACAACAATAATTAATTTATAACGTTTTTAGGTCAAAAGGACTCATCTTCAGCATCACAAATCAAAAACCAACAACCATTTAACATTAGAATCACATTTTCAACAAATCAATAATATTTAAAATTATAATCAATAAAACTCTATATCATATTCTAAAATTGTCTTTTTTTTAATTATTTGTTCTTTTAATTAGCGAGAGTTGTATCTCTAAGTAATAACACTAATAATTTTATTTAATTTAATGAATCACGTAGCTTGTTTGCCCGAGATGAATTTTACCTAGTTCGTTAAAATAAATGAGAAAGAAGTTTAAAAAAAAAAATTCATTTATCATTCTAGGTTCTTTCCGACGTCGCATTTTCTATCCTTCGATTATCACCCATCTTAAAGCATGTGTTTCCCATAATATTTTTTTTTTTTTTTTGTCGCGACTGACATAAAGTCCTTGGATTAAAATCTAAATTTTCGTTATCAGAGTATTAGGGTCATCACTCCCTAGGACTATTTTTGTGAGTGGCAACCTATTGAGTGACAGGTCTCACATGCCCGTGGGAGGTTTTGAGCGAATCTCCATACAATTACATGATTAAAAAAGTACTACCACGCCTGGGATTCGAACTTACACCTTTTTCGTGGTAAACGTAAGCGCTAGACACACAGCCATGTGCTCCCTTAAGGTCTAACACATAATATATTTAGACAGTTGGATATGAAAAAATTAAAAATTTTACCTAAAGATGACAGTATGTTATAGATCAAAATGGGTCATGTATGGTTGAATAAAAACACAAGAATCTGAAGTTTTATTTAAATCATCAGTACAAAGCGCTAGAAACTTATTTTACTACCCAATATTATTGAATCAAGATAATTAGCGGGATCACTTGTAGCTGGGTGGCTAGCGTAACAGCCTCTCATGCTAAAAGTCACGGGTTCAAACCCGCAGGTGGTCCTAGGATTTTTTAATGGGAGTAAAAAATCCTTAGTTACGCCGTCCTTCGGAGGGGACGTTAAAAGGTGGTCCCGAGCCTGTGCAATGTCAGGTACTCGTTAAAGATCCCTATCCTAATAAAACCTGGATAGGCAAAATTTAGGACTCCCACTGTAGCATCGTCCGATTAGCCATAGCAGCATAAAAGTGACAAACGAATAAACAAATTAACAAGATAATTAGCAATGGACCAATGTCTATTTTCTTTTTTTATGTTAAGTTATTTAAGCTCTGACATGGAAAAACAGTCTATTATAGGAATCAAATTCAGTGATTTATTGTTTTTCCCTGTGAGGGATCAATGATGAAGCTTTTTTTAAAAAAGAATTACGGAAAACATAATTGGAAACAATTATAATAAAATTTTATGACACAAATTTAAAACTCACCTTAAGAATAGTCATAAGAGAAGAAAAATAATTCTTAAGTTCTATTTATAGTTTATAATACCTAAGAGTTTAAACAACATAGGCATCTACCTTTTTATTCCGAAGAGTAATTTATCATCAGAATCATAGTGTTTAGTGTGATCGTAGTGGCTCGATAGGATTACAAAACAAAAACATTTCGGGAGTCTAGAAACCATAGTGGATTGTTTCTCTTGTTTTGGGTTGAAAAATAAATTACAAGAAGGCCTGAGGGAATACAAAGAAGGAGTTGACGCAGAAATCGTGCAAGAAGTTGAAGATTACATCGCGTTTCCTTTCTCGGAGCACGCGCGGATCGCAATACCTGAATTTATTCGCGCCCAATGAGGACAGGGGCGGAAGATCTTCCTGTAGGATCTTCTTGCAGGACGACCGCACTGGGGTATTATCCTACAACTGCTAATTAACTAGGTTTCACTAGCGCGGTTGGGATTTCCCTGGGCAATTCTTATCGACCTCTGATTGAGCGGTATCGGTAGGATATCTTCCTCCAACCCTAGTTTGGTTTGAATGGAATTATGGCAGGCCATGTTGGGCGTAATTATAATTTCCGAAATTACCGACGAACTGTTCCCTATTACGCGTTTCGCTGCGAACGTGATATAAGCATTTTGTACTTCTCTTTTATCTCACTTGGTCGTTCAGAAATTAATACTTAAAAAACCTGGAGTGCTCAATAGACGAATTTCACTTACCTATGTTAGTAAGATCAATTGGATAATTTTTAAATAAAATTAGGAATGAATTTAATGATTTTTTTTCGAAATAAAAAAAACGTCAACGAATAGAAACATGTGTTTTATTATCTTTTTTTTTTTTTATCTTCAAATGTTTTCATTCACACCTGTCAATAAATGATTGACAATCAGCGAATGTGATGATGAAGGAATGATATTTGGCGTGGTAGGCATGATGGAGAGAAGATGCCCAGCGACACCTCTTTCTGGCGTGCTTCCTATTACGGATTTAGCTTAGAAGGTCCCTCATCCAACTTCTTTTCAGTCTTCTGCGAGTATCGTCCGGCATGTTACTAGTGGCCATGCTTCGTATTAGATTGTTAGTATGTCCGTGTAAGTTGTTGTGAAAACGTTTGTAGAGGGTCCGAATCAGTTCGTTGACTGTTGGCATGTGAAGGTCTGTATGTAAAGTATTGTTGCTAACGTACCATGGTGAGTTTGTAATAGTTCTGAGAGTTTTGGATCGAAAAATTTGAATTTTGCGTATGTGTGTCTTTTTGGCAGTCCCATATATCTGTGAGGCGTATATTATTATCTAAATTTGCTTTTCTGGTGCGTAATATACATGACTTTCGCTAAACTGCGTTATTAAAATAAATTTAAGAATTTTAAATAAATTTCGAGTTTGTTTTGTTTATTTCGTTTAACGTCACTTTATGCTACTATGGCTAATCGGACGATGCTGCAGTGGGAGTCCTAAATTTTGCCTAATTAATTAGGATAGGGATCTTTAACGAGTACCTGACATCGCACAGGTTCGGGACCACCTTTTAACGTCCCCTCCGAAGGACGGCATAACAAAGAATTTTTTACTCCCATTAAAAAATCCTAGGAGCGCCTGCGGGTTTGAACCCGTGACCTTTGGCATAGGAAGCTGTTATGCTAACCACCCACCTACAAGTAATCCCTAACTCCGTTATTAAAATAAATTTAAGAATTTTTCAATACAATTCGAGATGAAAATAAATTACTTAAGAATTAAATGAATTGAATTTTTATAGATACTTGGGTTTTATAAAAAAAATCTATTATATTGTCATACACGACAATCAGTTAGGTTTATCAACTTTTCCATTACTCTCCATTAACGTTTTCAACTTCGTGTACAAGATAATATTTGTTTCTAAAATTATTAGCTTTCCAACGGAATGTTATACATCTATGTTTTTTTCTGTTAAAAAACAAAACAAAAGTTGCATAAACAAATATTTTTTCTCTTTTCCCTTTTAGTTGTATATCGAATTCGTTCAACTTATATATTTATCCTTTTTATACCAATGCTAAAAAGTTGATGTGGTTATTTTTATAGGATCTTCAAAATTAAAATTACTTTAGAGGAAGAAAATTTAAAACTTTGGCATTTAAGACCTATCAGACTATTTCAATTAAAATGAAACCTACATCATATTAATGCCCGTTAAATTTTACATCGATATAGCTAGTTTAATACTAATCGTGGCAGCGTTTTTGAGAAAAATGTATCAAGGTGCAAAATCTATAATTGCTAAACGCTGCTGTAACATCTCGGACCTATAATAATAATAATAGGCTTACCGAACCCGAAGGTTCGATGCCGATACCACCATATTCCGTCTACACAGACTCGTCCAATGATCTCCGTTCAAGCCCAAGCCCCCAAAATCAGCCTTAACGCAACCCTCCCATCGACGCTTCGGCCTACCTTTCGGACGCCTACCAATCGGATCAGTAAATACCAACTTTCTCGGAATGCGTTCCTCACTGAGCCCAACAATTTTACTTGCCCATTTGAGTCTCCGCGACGCTATCAACTCAATTATATTCACATGATACAAGTTCCGCAATTCCGCGTTGTGCAACCTTCTCAACACCCCAGTGCCCTAATCTCTCTTGGGACCAAATATTTTACGCAGTACCTTATTTTCGAAAACCTTAAGCCGTTGTTCATCCTTCAAAGTAAGCGGCCACGTTTCACATCCGTAAAGAACCGTTGGAAGAATAATAGTTTTATAAATTCTAACCTTTATGTTTTTAGATAGAAGCCAAACTTAGCAACTGAATAATAACACGCATTTCCCACCTTTAATTTTTTATTTTCACATTTTATTTCTTCCTGGATTATCTCGGACCTATAGTGGTGTTAAATATGAAATTTCAGTTATGTAGTAATTTTCGATTTCGTGATATACTTACCACACACACAAATCTTTTCGCGGGACTTGGTTATTGGTACTTGAGGGATCCTAAAATGTGTATTTCCGTTGAAAACTGTAATTGTAAAATTTCCACGATCGTAATACCTTTTCTTACAATATATTTCATAAACAGATAAATGAAAATAAAAATGTTTAAAGATTCCATTTTTAAAAAATAAATGCTCCGGGCGACATTGTGAATTAAAAGGTAATATTATCATAGAGTATTTAACCTGTAATAGCCCATTTCACGAGTCACTATTTCTATTTGCTACAACACTGACAAGTACTAGAAAGTCAATAGGAACTTGAAGACTAGAAAGTGCAGTTTCATTTCTAATCAACGCATTCCAATAATTAAGATAATAATGTATTCTATCTTTTGTCGGGTATTCGTAATTATTCACAATATTTTCCTAATTCCTAATTACTTTCCTCCGTTTGGAAATACATTAGCTATGTAATAAGGTCATAGACTAACGACACTATTTTCTTTGTAGCCGTTAGGTTCGTTAAGTTTCACTGTTAATGTTCCCCTTTGCAATAGAAAATAGAATTTCTTTCTCTAATTGTTTTTAGCTTTCTGAGAAAGTTTCTCATTGAATTAGTGGATATCTAGTTATTCTTTCTTTTTCAATTCTTTTCAATTTATTCTAATGTTATATATTTAACCTTACAGAATGTTCTTATATCGAAATATATTCAAAGTACTATAGAATGTGTCACGCTAAAAGATTAAAAAACATTTGGTACGGACAACACACGACTTTCACTTACCTCCGTTTTAAAAATCGATTAAAGAAGTTTCAAATACAGTTACTGATAAAAACATAAACTTAATAATTAAATTACTTTATACCTAGCAACACTGAGGGAAATGAAACCGTCGTGTAACCTCCACGTTTTGTGTGACAGTGAAACCGTTACAATCATTTTGAATTTCTATAGAAACATGTGTTTTATTAAAAAATCGATTATATTATTATCTAAAACAATCAGTTAATTTTATTTCCTTTTAACATTCTCCATTACATTGTACAACTTTGTGTACAAGATTATATTTTTTGTAAAATATTTAGCTTTCCAACGGTATATTATACATGTGTATTACTGTTCTGATGTTAAAAAAAAAAAAAATTTTTTTTTAGTTTTCTCCTTTAGTTGAATATCGAATTTGTTGAACTTATATATTAACTTGTTTTTCATCAGTGGTAACAAGATAATATGGTTATATTTTTCTAGAATCTACAACATTAAAGGTACTTTAGAGGAAGAAAATTTAAAATATCAGTATTTAAGCCCTATAAAGTGGCTCTTCTGGTTAGCTGATTTAGATGAAAAAGATTCTGTAACATCTCGGGCGTATAGTTGCCTTAAATATGGAATTTCAGTTTCATAAAACTTATTGTTTTCGCGCGGGAGTTACCACACACACACACAAACACGGACACACACATAGACCCATAGACAGGGGACCCTAAAACGTGCATTTCCGTTTTAATCTGGAATTAGAAAATTTTCACGATTGCAATACTTTCCCTTACTCTATATATTTCATATATAGGAATGAATGAATAATTTTATTTGTTTTCGGGGTAACCCCCATACAAATAGAGCTGGCTACATAGCAAATATAGAATAAAAAACATACTTCAATAAAAAAAGTTAGCAAGACACCAATTCACTACGTTACCAGCTCTAGGTACATTGTATTACAATAAAACTTATAACAAAATAACTCAAATACAATATATGAATAATATAATACTTTACAATATAATAAATATATAAATATATGTTTTACATAATATGGCGAAACACGATAAATAATATGATACAGTTAACAAACATGTTTATTCATTTATTATAAATGATCTGATTTGGCAACATTGCCTGGCATAATAATAAATATTTTTCAATTCATCAATATCATCGGTGGTAAACAGGGCGAAAAAATTTGTAATGTTCATATTTAAGGCCCTAGGGATATAATGGGTTCTGTACGGTGCGTATATGGGACATCGAATAAAAATGTGGAATAAGTCCTCTCTTTCGTTGAGGTTACATAGCGTGCAGTTTTCGTTGGGTTTAAATTGGTAGTATATATTGTTAAATGTTAATTTAATATTGTAATTTCCAGAGAGTCTTAATTGTGCAAATATTTTTATGACCCGGAACGGTGCGTTTGATAATAAGTAAGCTTGAGGTTTATGTCTATTGTTATGAATGGACGGATAGAATGGGTTGTATTTACCGGGGGTGATTAACTTTTGTTTATCTATTGTCTCCATATGATTTGTAAACAGTATCAATGTTTTGTGCATCTCTAACTGAAAAATAGCCGGGTTTTCTATTTCTAATATAGACTGTTTGTTTATTCGATTTAATATACAGTATAATTGGTGAAACCAGTTGTATTTTTGTACTTTATTTGTTGGTTTATAAGTTTTCTTTAATGTATTAAAGCATATTTTAGGGAGTCGGTTATCACTGAGTTTTAAAATTGTATGCACCCAAGAGAGAGAAAGCTTTAATATTGAGACTAGGCTATGGGGAACATTAAATTCCGACCGTATTAATAAAAAAGGTATATTTTTGTTTAATGCGAATAAACGTTTATAAAAGTTGATGTTTACGCTCTCTATTCTGTCTACATATCTTAGTCCCCATATTTGTACATTATTAAAGAGGATACTCATTGCTATTGCATTATTTATTTTAATTTTGTTTTCCCACGATCTTAGTTTTGTTTTTGCGCAAAGTGCGATAACAGAACCTATTGCAGTTTTCGTTTTGGATATGAAGTAGTTAGTGGCTTTGTAAAATATTCCCGTTTCGGAAAATGGTACTCCTAGATACGTGTACTCCGGTACTCTTTCTATTTCACTATTTTCATAGTATATCTTGCCAACCCGTTTACATTTTCCTTTGTGGAAGCATATTATTTTTGTTTTCCGAGTATTAACTTCTAGCCTTTTCATCAAGCAGTATTGATTCAAAATATTTATTTTGTTTTTGGCGTCGGTATAGCTATCTGCTAGGATAATGAGATCGTCCGCGTAAAGGAGTAGCAGTATGTCGCACGAGTTATTTACTTTTATGCCTCCAACATTTTTGCTTCGGAAAAACACATCTATATCATTTAGATAAAGGCTAAATAAATAAGGGGACAATATTTCCCCTTGCAGTAGACCCAATGTGACATCGATCTCTTCTGATATCATACCGTCACTTTTAACGACAGCCGAGGCGTTCCGGTAAATATTTTTTTAAATTCTAATAATTTTTCCACTAATGCCTTGATTGTGAAGAGATTGCCATAGGAGATTGTGATTAATCGAATCAAAGGCTCGCTTAAAATCGACAAATATGGCAAAAAACTTTTTTCCCCGAGATCCAAGCTGCATCTGAATAAGAGCTGTCAATATAAACAAATTATCCAAACAACTTCTATCTTTACGAAATCCGGATTGTGCTTCGGGAAGAGCATTCGTCTCATCGCACCATAGAGTGAGCCTATTTAAAATTATTTGTGTGAATATTTTCATAATACAATTCAACAAAGCAATCGGACGGTAATTTTCTGGTAGGTTTCTGTCACCCTTTTTAAATATCATAATATACACCGTTTTTACCCAGGATGTTGGTATATTTTCCGTTTCAAATATTTTATTATATAAATGTAGTAAGTATAATTGCCAGTTAGTGGGTAAATTTTTGTAAAATTCGTAATTGAAGCCATCTCTACCAGGACTCTTGCCAGTTTTACATTTTCTTAAGGAAATCTGAAGTTCTTCGAGGCTAATGACCGAGTCGAGGAGGGGATGAAGTACTCCGAAGTACGATACGTTTTGGTCGACCCGCGGGGGATATATGCTTTGTAAATAATTAAGCCATTGTTCACAGTTTATCGGTGAAGATTGTGGTTGCCTATTTTTGTATCTGTTTATTGCACCCCAGAATGTTTTCGAATCACGAACATTAGCTAGATCATCCATGATGGTGCGCTCGAATTCAAGCCGCTTCAAATTTATTAAATTTTTGAATTTTTTCTTTGAGGTAATGTAATCAGCAACTTCATTCTCAAGAAAACGATTTTTAACCATTAATTTTAGCCTAAATCTAACATACCTTTTCGCCAATGCACATTCATAATCAAACCAGGGTTTATTTATTCTATGGCAATTATTACTATTAAAATCTTTTTTCTTCATTCATTCATATATTTCATATATAGGTAAGTCAAAGTAAAAATACAAAGAAATTTCTAATTTTAGATTTCGAAGGTTTGATGATATGTTTTTTACATCAAATAGCTATTTTACTGCACAAAGTTCGAATTCCTGTGTCGGCAACCTTCAGTCAATTAATCCTCCACTTTTAGTTTTGTATGAGATCTTTAAGACTACTGGAGACAACATACATGGACCGTGCGTCTGTTCCAGACCTAGTGCTGTTACATTCAAGCAAGGTAACTGATTTTTTGTGTGCAGATGTTAGGGCTTTAATTGAAGGTCATAAGGTGAAAAATCTGGTGCGGGCAACACACGAATTTCACTTACCTCCGCTTCTAAAATAGATTAAAGAATTTTCAAATGCAGTTAGAGTTAAAAAAGTGTGATACTAATAAATAATTAATTAAACTGGATTTCTATAGAAACAAGTGTTTTATTAAAAAACTGATTACATTATCATCCAAAACAATCAGTTAGTTTTATCGGCTTTTTATCACTCTTTATCAACTTTTACAAGCGTGCGTATAAGGTAATATTTTTTCTAAAATGTTAAGCTTTCCAACGATATATTATACATGTATATTAATGTTCTTATTTTCCAAAACACAAAAATTGCATTAAAACATATTTTGGCTGATTCCAGATATAATGATGTAATTCCACCAAAACTCGGTTATTATTGAAGATGGAGAAAACTCGAAAAGAATAGCATCTATATAAGCAGTTATACACTGATATAGTTATTTGAAAATAATAAACCATTGTGAAATAATTTGAAGCGTTTTTTACTTTCACTTACTATATATAGTAAGGGAAAGTATTGCGATCGTGAAAATTTTCGAATTACAGTTTTCAATGGAAATACACATTTTAGGGTCCCCTAAGTGTAAATAACCAAGTCCCGCAAAAAGGTGTGTGTGTGTGTGTGTGTGTGTGTGTGTGTGTGTGTGTGGTAACTCCCGGGCGGAAACGGTAAATCCTATGAAACTGAAATTTCATATTTAAGACAACTATACGCCCGAGACGTGACAAAACTTTTTTAATCAAAATGAGCTTACCAGAAGAGGCACTTTATATCATGCATTTTTCACCTTTTTTCGATTTTCTCAAAAACGGTTCCGACGATTTTGATTAAACTCGCTATATCGATGTAAAATTTAATGGGCTTTAATATCATGTAGGTTTTATTAAGATAAAAATGGTCTGACAGGGTTGGTTGGTTGGTTTTTAAAATTTTAATGGCACAAAACATCGCGGTCATCAGTGCCAGATATATTAATTTTTATAGAAGATTAAGTTAAGACAAATAGTATAAGTTAAAATATTAAAAGAGATATTCATTAAAAGATATTATAATATATGTATAATTCTACTTGAGATAAATGAATGTTAGATAATATTCAAGAGAAAAGAATAAATAAATAAATAAAAATAAAAAATAAAATAAAAAAATAAAAATAAATAAATAAAAATAAAAAATAATAATAATAAATAAAGATAAAAAACAAGTAGATAAAATAGATAATAATAAAAATAAATAAGTAATAGTAATACATTAATATTTAATTGAAAAATAAGGTAATAAATATAATAATTAGAAAAGTAATTACAAAAATAAGTAAAATAAAATATAATAGAAAAAAAAAATTTATAAATAAAATTAAAAAAAAAAAAAAAAAAAAAAAAAAAAAAAAAAATATATATATATATATATATATATATATATATATATATATAATAATCTAAGTCCAAAGAAAACAAAACAAGAGTAATTCAAATAAGCTTGTAAAAATCCATTTGAGAGAGGAGACACAGTAGGTTTTGTTTGGATAAAAATGGTCCGACAGGGCTTAAATGCCGATATTTTAAATTTTCTTCCCCTAAAGTACCTTTAATTTTGTAGATTCAATAATGATTTCTAGATTATCTTGTTAACGCTGATGAAAAACTGGTAAATATATAAATTGAATAAATTCGATACCCAACTAAAGGAGAAAACAGAAAAAATATTTTTTTAATGCAATTTTTCATTTTTGAACATAAGAGCAGTAATATACATGTATGATATACCATTGGAAAGCTAAAGATTTTAGAAAAATTATCATCTCATACACAAGCTTTTAAAAGTTAATAGAGAGTGATGAAATGAACATAAAACTAACTGATTATTTTAGATAATAATATAATAGATTTTTGAATCAAACACATGTTTCTATATAAATTCAAGTTGATTAATTCCTTAATAGTTTCACGTATTTTTATCTGACTGTATTTGAAAATTCTTTCATTGATTTTAAAAATCGAGGTAAGTGAAAGTCGTGTGTTGCCCGCACCAGATTTTTTAAAAAATAAAACACATGTTTTTATATAAATTCGATTTAATTAATTCATTAATAGTTTCACGTATTTTTATCTCTAACTGTATTTGCAAATCCTTTCATTGATTTTAAAAATGGAGGTAAGTGAAAGTCGTGTGTTGTCCGCACCAGATTTTTATTCATAGCCCAGAATATCGCGGCCCATAGACTCGAAGACTCATCGGTGAGATGGTGGTTAAGTTGAACGACCCCTAAAGGATCTTGCAAGGATATCTTGGCTAAGGACACGCGGAGGAGAAAGGCGACTCCTGCGTATTTCCTCCGGTTTATATAACGTCCGCCCGGTGCCTCCTAGATCCTCGGGAACCAGGTCTCCGGCCCTCCCAGGAACTGTGGGAGTGCGGTCCGGCTCTGTCGCAGGGGATAGCCGTAGTAATTGGAGCGCGGGGAGGATATGGGATTCCATTTGCGATCCCGAGAACAATGTGGGGAAAGTGTTCCGCGGCGCGGCTAACCCTCCATTAGCTATCTACGGCTATTAGTAGATCGTGGGGTCGATTCTCAGGCGTAAACTAGATCTGGAAAGAAGTGTTTCGGCCAGGCATTAGCGGGGTAAAAGCATTTAGTAGAGGTCTGAAACTGAGGAAAAATAAATAAATAAAAGAAAACGGAGATTCGTGAAAGTGAAGAAGAAGTAGATAATGGATTGTACTCGAGACAATGGAGTAATCTAGAGAGACCGTGATAGCAAGTCATGTAGAATGTCGGCGGAACAACGCTTTTACTAGGTTGTCCTTAGTCATTCTTTGTATATATGGTGTATATATATATATATATATATATATATATATATATATATATATATATATATATATAATATTTATTATAATAATAATTCTTTATTTATTCTGGGACAGGTCCCTTTAGAATAATACAGCAGGAAAAATAAACTGGACTTGAGACTATAGTCTTAGATTATAATACAATAATTGAAAACAATAGAATTGAACTAATAACCTGAACAAAGAAGATAACATAAAAGATAAATTCCAATAAAAATGCACAAACAAGAGAAACAAATGTATGTTAACATGAGAACAATAAATAAAAAAAAAAACTGATTTCTTTTTATATTTTAAAATAAAATATACGAAGAAAAGAAATTACAATTCTTCAATGTATGTTAACGTAAGACCAAAAAAATATATAATAAGATTTTTTTTTTTTTTATTCCTTATAGAGATATTTACAACTGTATTAACACAAAAAATACATCAAGTAAATGAGAACATTGAGATATGGAAAAGATAGGCGTGAGAAGAATCTACCCATTGGTAGCACTTCAAAGATTTTTCAGACAAGGAGGTCTCGAGGCCATCGTCGGTTCAGCCGCCTCGGAGGATGATCAGGAATAGAAGGAGATGAGAGATTGCGGACAAGTGGGTTTGGGTGGAGTGGTAATTTGGAGTGAAAGGAGGTATATCTAATTCGGGTTAAGTCTGCAACTAATGGGATATTCAGGTCTTTGTGGATTATTTTATTGGTGACAAAGTAAGGGGCATTTAGGATCTTTCGGAGGATTTTGGATTGCAAGGATTGGATGCGAGAGGAATTTGATGGCTTGGTGGATCCCCATAGTTCAATTCCATATGTCCAAATAGGCCTAAGTATGGTAATATAAATTAGTTTTTTGTAGTAGGTGGGAAGTTTTGAACGTTTGTCAAGTAAATGTTGTAGTAAGCGATATCTGCGAGTCGTTTGTCTAGTGTGAGGATTCCAATAATAAGATTTAAAAAGAACAAAAAAAATTATATATATATATATATATATATATGTATATGTATGTATATATACACTTTTAAAATTAAATATATAAGAAGAAAATAAATTAACAATTCTTCGATGTATGTAAACATAAGAACAAAAAAAAAATATGTTTACAGTTTTAAATTAAATTAAAAAAGAAAAGAAATTACAACTCTTCTGAGTATTTGTAAAATAATTTATTCTTACGTCTTTGAAAAGATTAAAAGAAAAACTTTAAATTATATTTGCTGTTAATGGAAACGAGAAAACGAAACTTGAATATTAAATAAATGTATCTGTCTGCTTTATCTCTTGATCTTCCCTGAAATTAGCAAACTTGGGATTGTTTGGGAATTGTATTGATAGGAAATGGATAAATAGACGGGCTTTAAATGTTGAGAGAGTTAGGGAGTTCCGGATATTAGAAGGAATAGAGTTCCATAAGGATGCGGATCGGATTAAGAATGATCTATCGAAAGCAGTGGATCGATGGGACGTTATATACAGATCAGAAGGTCGCGAGCGGGAGTCACGGGAACGAACAGAGGATTTGAATTTATAGAGATCGGAGATGTAAGACGGACACTGGGATATATATGAAGAAGAAGAACCATTATTATAGACATAACATATAATTAATCTTGCAGTAACAAATTATATGTATATATATACACGATAGGTTGATGGTTTTATATTTATTGGTCCGGTCTATTTTTATACCAATGACAATATAAGGGTGTAATTTGGCCGAGAGATCTCAATCAACGACCAGGTTTGTTTATTCTTTTAACGTCACTTAATATTGCTGTCGCCAATCAGTCGATGCCTATGCAGATTTAATTAGGATAGTCATTTTTAGAAAGTGCTTGAAATCGCACAGGCTCGGTCGTCCCGTAGGGGGCAGTATAACTAAGGATTTTTTACTCCCAATGAAAAATCCCAGGACCGCATGCCAAGTTTGAACCCTCGATCTTGGGCATAGAAAGCTGTTATACTAGCCCCTACACCACGGGTGACCCCTAAATATGCAGATTTTATCCCTTATGTTGCCCAAAATCTGAAATAAAAGAAGGTATACTCGTATATATCCTGTCTCTCCAGGATTTGAACACGACATTCGCTAATCAGTATTCCGGTGACCTACAACTAAGTTTAAAAATATACCAATAGTTTTTTTTTTTTTTTTTTTTTTTTTTTTTTTATTTATTGAGCAATATTACAATCTGTCCAATTCAGGACAAGTTTTTTAATTCACTAGCATTAGAGTGCAATAGTTAAAAAAACAAAACAAAAAAAAACAACAAAAAAAAACGGTCTAGTTCATAGACCACTAATGTCGCTCTCCGTGTCACAGGTTCGAACTCCAGCTGAGGCAGAATTATTTTTTCTTTTATTTCAGCCTTTGAGTGATCTGGGGGCACGTCCAGCTCTTTAAAGTGGGTAACTTTGCTATAAATTACTTTTTCCCCACATCCGTAGGCAATACTTCCTTGGATCTTTCCTATACCAAACCATCAACTACCAACATCCTTCCTATATCTATAATCTCCTACAGTTCAAACCCTCAATTCATCCACTAGAGACTAGATCCCGTATGTCCAACCTTTATATCCCTTTTCACAGAACAAAAATATAGTAATGTTCCTTTCTGGCCCGTTCTACTAGTCTCTGGAATTCCCTCCCATCAAACATCCGTCATGCTCCATCCCTCTCCACATTCAAACACCTTCTCTTCCAGAACCTTCTAGCATCCCAAAATTTTATTTTTTTCCACAAGCATCTTTCTATTTTTTCAACTATCTTATCTGGAAGACCTCTTTGTTACAATCGTTACAGTTTTTTTTTTCTTCTTTTCTTTTTAAATTGTTTATATTGTGATTATTATGTCTGTCATTTGATTAGAAGACTTCGTTTTGTATCATTGTAGTATATTATTTTTATTTATGTTTAATTGGTTTATTTTTCATTAATTCTTGTCCAGTTTAAGTTCCTTTATTATTTCAAAGCTCATGTTATTCTTAAAAGACCGAGTAACAAAAGAATGTAAACATTTATTTTTCTTCTTTTTATTATATATTTAAACTCATTTATTTTTCATTTTGTTCACACAACTATTTTCTGAGGATTGTTTTTTATTTATTTTATTTTTTTATTTTATGTATATATTCACCCATAATTGTAAACATTAGTCAATTATGTTCATTTTGTCTGTTGACCAAACATACTGTATATTATAAACTGTGCAAATATGTTATTCGCAAGGGACACAGTCTCAGAATAAAAATCAATTTCTATTCTATTCTAACTAAAATAAGGGGAAACCTGCCCACTTATGTGTTTTTGACTCAGTCACCCTTGTTAGCTTAAAGCAGTACGATTTTTTTTTATGTAGTGAGCCCAAGACCTTTCAGGCAACATAATGACAGTATCAAATGATTTTTGTTATAGCATTATGGTGTTAACTATTGATAACAGAGGTCACTGATCCAGACACAGTACGTTTCGCTACCCACTCTGGATAATTACACCCTAAGAAGCAGCCAGCGATGCTAATGATATTATTATTGGCTGCTATCCTTTACCAAAAGTGGACGGCCATCTGTCGATCCGATCCGGCGACTCTACACTTTAATTATTCCGTCTGACGCAACTCCCAACTCTAATGATTTCACACTTCGATCGCTGCGTCGTAATTTATACATGTTACGACTCTTATGTACGTTTACACAGGCGTGTTAACACAGGTGTCGGTTCAAGTCGGGAGAAACGAATAGAAAGAGAAGTGCGGCCTCAGTTAAAAAACGAAGGGAAAAATAAAAAATAAAATATGAAAATCTAGTGCACACCACCTTAAATTACTCCGACTCCGAAAATTAATTATTATTAATTACTTTTAAATTGTTGAAGCAGCAATAGAACTTAATTAAACTACGTGTACGTCTCACGCCTCACGAATATAACATTTCATTAAAAAGACACTGCAAATTATTACACATTGTGTTTTTATTTCCAAATAACTATTTTAGGGTATAACTGTTTATATAACAGTTAACAGGCAATCATCTAATATGAAAAGCAATAAAAAATTCAAAGGAAAATGAAATATCACCAATGCTAATTTCAAAACGCTATATCTCTGCTAGTTCTGAACTAATTTCAATGATTATTT